>PVLA01008267.1:0-91069 GCA_004027455.1 Hydrochoerus hydrochaeris
AGGGGGAGGGCAGAGGGCTGAGACCCCACCAGGGAGGGATGGGGGCCCTGAGGACAGGCTCCTTCAGACCCGCTAGATGTCATCAGGGAGGGGTAGGGGGTGTGGCCGTATGGCCCAGCACTGGCTCTAGGACCAGGAGAGGAGATGGGGCAGCTGGGCAGGGCCAGGTCTGGCAGGGATGCAGCTTCCTGTGGCGGCAGCACAGCTTGCTTACCCCGCTGCCCCCTCTGTCCCTCAGCCCTCACCTGTGCATGCCTACTTTGTGCTGGGCTCGAGCTGGGGAGGCAGAGGACAGAGGCAGTCCAGGTCTTGCCAAAGGCCAGCCAAAGAGACGCACGCATATCCCGCAGTGTCTCCCAGTGCCCGCCTAGAACATGCAAATCCTGGGACACTAACAGTTGTCACAGCAAAGCTAATTCAGCTGGCAGCTGCTGGAGCGAACCGACGTCAGTGGGAATCTGCAGCGGGACCCTTCTCAGGGCCTTTGATTGCTAATGACCTCTACGAACCTGCAGAGGGCGCTGGGTGTGGGGAGCACTAACCTGAGTCCTGGCCACCCCAGAAAGGCTGGTGGGACTCTGGGGCCCAGAGTGGAGATGGCAGGGGGTATGCATCTGGTCTCTGTGTGCCCTAAGAAAGGCCTCTGACTGCCATGACTATGTGTTCCTGGCTCCTGTCTGTCTCCTTGGATGGAAACTGCCATGCTGATAGTGTTTGCAGATGCTGAGGTGACACATGAACAGTGACTGCTGCGGACATAGCGCAGGTGGCCTTGGCGTCACCATCCACACAGGCCACTCGTTCTACATGCAGGGTGTCGTGAGAAGCCCATCAAGTCAGCTACTGACACTGTCACCATGCTAACCCAGTCCCTTCTGAGGTCACAGCCCAAAGGAAGGACAATGAGGATCCAGGCAGGAGAGGGCAAGGCTGCAGTGGGGGACAGGAGGACAGACTGTGGGAGGACCCGACCCCATGTGTCCTTGCCCGTCCAGACCCTGCCCAGGTGGCAGCCTGGTCCACTGTCTTCAGTATCTCTGTCCATCACAGATTTCTTTCTTACTGAGCTCCTCCCTGCCCAGAACAAATTTCAAGGATGGGTGGGTGACCCTTGTCTTGGCATGGGCTGGATGGCCACAGTCACTTCGCATGCCCCTTTATGGTCACCTGCTGTGCCGTGTGCTGTCACCTTGAGAAGTTCAGAACTGAAACTTGCCCCTGTGTGGAGGACCAAGGTGGAGGCAGGGAAGGGGCGGGATGGAGATCACCTCCTTCAGTGGGCAGGCTATTCCTCCTTTAATGTGTCCACTCAGTGACCGGGAGGTGGAGTCAGGTGTCCCTCTGTATCTGGTACAGCCAGCCACCTGCTCTGCAGACAAAACCAGACACAGACGGCAGGGAGCAGAGAGTGCAAGCGGCCACAGAAAGGAGGCTGGGGACAAGGACAGGTTGGGAGAGCCTGCCTGGAAGAGGGGACAGCTGTCAGCCCGAACTGAAAGGCAGGTTCCGGAGTGAAGACCTTTTTTGCGCAGTACTGGACACTGGATCCAGGAGAGCTCTATTACTAAGCTGTGTCCACCAACCCTTTAGATTTATTTTGAGACAGGGTCTCACTAAGTTGCCCAGATTGGACTTGAACTTGTGGTCTTCCTGCTTCAGCCTCTTGAGTAGCTGGGATTATAGGTGTACAACACTAGACCTGAAAAAACCTCCCCTACCCAGTCTTGAGCATGCTAGGCAAGCCCTGACCACTGGGCCATATCCCGGGCCTGGAGACCTTTCGGTTTCCCTGCTCCCACCCTCCAGTTGCTTCTCCCACAGGACAAAGCCTACAGAAGCCGACAGGCAGGCGGCAGGGGCAGTGAGAACGAGACCGAGAATGAGCGTTTGTCTCAGGAAGAATGGCTCAGGGAGGCTGCTCTCCGAGGCTGGAAAGGCCTCCGCCCACATGGCTGTGTGTTCCTGGCTGTCCCTGGGCCCAAGGGGACCAGAGCCCGGGTATTTCTCTGAGGTCACATGCACATCAGAGGCCCAGCAATGGCTTTCACAGACTGTCCCCACCCTGGGCCTGCACCCTGCAAGGAGAGGTAGCCAGAGCTCCTGGGCCCTGGTGCTCCAGAAGTGGAGGTACCAAGGGCCTCGTTAGCAGAACTCATTAACAAAAGTGTGCGACAAACCCTCTTTCTTCTTCCTCCTCCACTTAAGGCAGGCTCCCAAACGAAAAGGGGAGGCCAGTACCTAAGGAGAGGCCACAGGGAGACCCCGAGGAACAGCAGCCCTCGGCAAAGACGGGATGCTGCCGTGTTCAGCCCTGACGGGAGGTTCAGCCCTGACGGGAGATTCAGCCCTGACGGGAGGTTCAGCCCTGACGGGAGGTTCAGCCCTGACGGGAGGTTCAGCCCTGATGGGAGGTTCGGGCTGGCTCTCTTTATTTATTTAAAACAGTCTCCCTCTCCTTTCCCCCTGCCTCCTGATTCAACGGGTCTCTCAAGCTGGCTTTAAGTCCTTTTGAAGTGTTACAACCATTTTCTCCTCATTCAATTAACAACAAGAAAAGGAAGCTAATAGCTTCCTGAGCCGATGGTTGTAAATATTAACCATCTGGCCGCCCAAGCCCAAGTGCCCAGCATACGGCTGGGCTTCCTAGGCCAGAACCCGTGCGCAAGTGCATGTTTACTGGAAGGAGGGAAGGGGGCGGGAGAGATTTCCAACACAGAGGCAAAAATCCCCTCGCAAGGGCCTGGGCTTCTGCTGGTGTGGGGGGAATGCAGAGTGTGTGTGTGGGGGTACCCATTCCTGGGGGCTAGGGACTGGCACAGAGGGCAGGAGAGAGGTGAGAACGGAGGCTGGGCCAGGTATGCGGGCTCATGCCTGTAATGCCAGCAACCTGGGAGGCTTGAGGCAAACTCAAGGCCAGTAAGGGTAATTTAGTGACTTAGCAGGACCCTCTCTCAAGACAAAAAATAAGAAGAAGAAGAAAGTGCTGGGGATGCAGTTCAGTGCAAAGGCCCAGGGTCCAACCCAACACTGAAGGGAAGGGAAGGGAAGGGAAGGGAAGGGAAGGGAAGGGAAGGGAAGGGAAGGGAAGGGAAGGGAAGGAAAGGGACAAAGAAAGAAGAGAGAGAGAGAGACAGAGAGAGAGAAGGCTGCAGGTGAACACTGCTGGAACAGCACCTCCCTCCAGCAGCACGTAGGTCCTTTGGGTGACAGCAAGTACAAGGCCTGGAATCCCCACAGCAGCTTTGAGTGTGGTCAGTGATAGGCATCAAACAGGACTGGCTTTTTGGACACAACAGCCTCAGGGGTGTACACTGGACCCCCAAAGCCAGCACAGCCCTTGAGGGACCTGAAAGAGGTCAGACAGGCTACAAGTTGGGGGTCAGACTTGAACGGAGCAATGGAGGCTGGCGGGGCAGCAGGGACATCAAAGGAAGGAAGCCTGGTTCCCCTGACACCCCCTGGGCTTTTTCCTTGGGGGCCTCAGCTGGGACTGCACACCCCTCTCCTGCCCCCGCTCGAGACCTCGTGTGTAGACCTTAGAGCACTGAGGGCCAGGCTGGCAGGGCCCGTGTCTGCTGCATACCCTCACCTCCCACCTCACAGGGGGGCAACTAAGGGCACCCCAACCCCGGGTGGGGAGAGGTGCGAAGCCAAGGTTCTGCCAGCAAAAACAGCCCATTTCCTGAAATCAGAGGTCATGACCTTGGCCTGTGGCACCAGACTCATCCTGGGCTCCCTGGAATGTTGCAGCCCCTTCTGGGCATGGGAGCCAAGGGGCACCAAGGTCTGCCAGGAAGGGCAGGCGGGCTGCGGGCAAAGAGCTGCCCAGCAGGCCAGGTCCTGCTGCTCCTGTCCTCTTCCACACATACCCTGTGCCTTCCCAGAGGGCAAGGAGCAGCCAGCAGAGGACTGCGTGTCCTCATAACTGCCTGGCCACCCGCGGCCCCCTTGAGGGTCCCCATGCGGAGGCCGAGGGCAGCTGTCTGACTCTCGCTCTGAGCCTGGCTGAGCTGAGCAGGAGGTGCCCTGGATTCCACCCCCCACCCTTTGCACCCACACTCACAGTCCCAGCTCCTGTTGCCCACCCTTGTTCGGAGATTTCAAAGGCACAAGGGCACTCAAGGCAGATGTGACCCCTGCCACTGGGCCACGCTGATGGGGCAGCACCTCCAGGCTTGGGACCTGCTCCCCTCCAGCCCCTCCCTGGAGCCTGGTGGGAGCAGATGGCCAGCAGGTGGCTGGGTGGACACCCATTGTGGCCTGGCCCAGCCCCAGGGCAGGAGCGAATCCCAGCCCTTTTGGCCACAGCAGCTACAGGATCAGTGCTACAGGAAAAGTGCCCCGCTTTTTCTCCAAAGTTCTGTTCCCACCAGTGGGGGACCAGGACCCCTGGAGCTGTGGGCTTCCCTTCTCTGGGTGCAACCCCACCCTTTCTCAGCGTCTGTCTCTGAGGGGAGACAAAGGGATGGGCCACCCCCGACTGACTCCAACTGACTCCCACACCTACTAGCACACACAAGTCCCTGGGAAGTCTGGTTTCGTTGGGAACCCGTCTAATTAGCAGAGTGGAGGTGGGGAGGGTTCACCCCGCCTAAGAAGCAGGCTCTCGCCTCCACCCCTTCGCACCCAGCTGTGCTGCTGCTGCTTGGGTGCCATGCTGTGGTACCAGGCCTGGGGGCCAGCAGCGAGCAAGAGCAGGGCATGGCAGTGGGAGAAGCTGGACTCCGGGGCCCAGAGGAGCCTCAAGCCCACAGTGCTCGGGCTGCCTTGGCCCCAGCTGGTGTTCAGGGCCAGGCGTGGGAGCTGTGCTGTAGCTGGCCCTCCATGGTGCTCCCAGCTGTGCTCCCAGGAGCACTGTGTTTCCCTCCAGCCCCATCCTCAGGGAGTGGACCCTCCAAGTCAGCCCCCTCCATACTCACCACGCCCAGCCCAGGCCCACTCCCGAAGACACTGTCCAGGCTCTCACTGCCCCTCCTTGCACACAGGGACCCTCGGGTTCCCCACACAGCAGCCAGAGTGATCTGTCTGCAAATCTGCCCATACTCCTCCCTGCCTGTGCCCCTTGCTGGCCCCTGCTGCCTTTGGCACAAAGGCTAGGACCCTCAGCACTGAATTGGGGGGCTCCCTAAGGCTGAGCTCCTGTCCCCCCAACCCCCACAGCTCCTGCTGCTGGCCCTGCTAACTCAGCGCTGGACACCAGCCTGCCCACTGCACGAGTCCTGCATCCTGAGACTTTGCACACGAGCCTCCCACCCTATTGCTGACCCTGCTGACCTTGTTCAAGGAGTCTCCAAGTGAGAAAACACCCTACTCTGCCCTGGGGCTCCCAGCTGGCACCCCTGCTGCCTGTCGGGGAGAGGAAAGGTGACCCTGATAGCCCCCAGGTCTGCAATGGCATGAGAGAGAAATGACCACTCTGGGTGACAGGAGAGAAATAATAGGCCCTGTGGCGGTGGGGGGTCAGCAGCCGTGGAACAAACTTGGGGGTTGACCACAAAGAGCCTTTCATTCGTGAAGGTCAGATTCTGCTGCTGACCTTAGCCTGGATGTCGTTCCGCAATGAAAGCCAACCCGGGCCCCCAGCTCGCATTGCTGTGACCTGTGTGTAATGATTCAAACTCTGCCCTCTTTGCCACAGGGCAGCGCTGCCCAGGGAGGGGGCATGTTGTTCGTTTCAAATGCCACTCAGCGAAGTCACCGGCCATAAAGCCCACCTGGGTTTCCAGCAGCACACACCAGGCATCTGATTAATGACGCACACATAAGCCCATCCCTGAGAGCCATAGGCTGGAGTGAGACAGGAGGGCCAATCGTCAGTATAGGAATTAATACCAGTTTAATACCAGTAGGCTAAGCAGCTGTGAACTGCCAAGCTGAGGCCGGCTCAACTCGGGGGTGGGGGGGCTGAGGGCCGAAGCTGGGCGATGGCTCTGGAAGGACGATGCCTGTTCAGGGGGCAACGGGCCGCGCCTGCTCCACTCTAAATTCACATCGAGGCTACGCAGGACCGTCACAGGGTGAAAGGACCCCAGAACCCAGCACACCCCCTCCCCCAGGCTGTATAAGGTGGGTGCTTCATTCCATGGTGCCCTGTGCTGAGGCCTGCTCCCCAGTGGCCGTTCCCCACAGGACTGTGACTTCCCAGAGGACAAGGGGTTCTCTTTGTGAATTGAAAAAAAAAAACAAAACTATTTGTGGTAAACAGTGGTTGCGTCCGTCCGTCGTGGGGAGTTGGGTCATGGATGGAGCATGTCTTAATTCTTTTGCCACCCGCCTCCCCTCTTTCCCCCCACCCCTACCCTCCAGCTCTTGGTGAGGGATCCTCTTTGGATCCCCAAAGTCTTGTCCAGTCCTTAGTGTGACGGGACTCAGTGTGTGTTTGCTGGGTTCCGGGAAGCTGGCCGGCCGGCCGGTTGGAGAGATGGGTAGGGTGGATGGAGGGAGGTCGGACAGAGAGACTGACAGAGGGAGCAGAAATGGAAGGCATGGGGGAGGGGAGGTGGGGGAGGGTGGGAGAAACGCAGGGCTCTGGCTGCAGTGCCCGCTCAGTGGCGCCTGTCTGTTGCTTGGGGTCCTGGCATGGCACAGGGAAAAGGCAGCTGGCCTGGAATTTGAGGCCCCTGCTGTCCCACAGATTATATATATATGAGCTTGCACAAGTCCTGCCCCACCGGCTCAGCCTGCACAGTGGGGGGTCCTCCACCCCGCTCCCTGTACTGGGCTATCCCAGGCTCAGGGAAATTGGCGTAGTGGAAATCCAGGAAAGGGATGAGGTACGGGGTTCCCAGGTAGGGAGCAGATAGCATGGGCAGAATGGAGCGGGCATTGGGGGACACACACGGGATTCTTTTTTCCTTTTCAGATTTCTTTTACTAGAGTTGTGATGTTATTAAGCAGGGGCGGGGAATAAAATTAGGTGAGTACCTCAAAGAACTAACAAAGGAAAGCTTTTACCATGTAGACTCAAAAAATGGTTCTTTGGGGGCAGAGACCAAACTGGAGATGGGGGGACAGGGCCGAGCTGGGCTCAGCAGAGCTGGCTGAGCGGGCAGGCTCAGGTGGGGTGCTCGTATCAGGTGCTCGGTGGCAGGCCATCGTGGCTCATCCTCAGGGGCCCCAGAGCCCCTGTGTCTTTGGCTGAGCACTAACTCTCTGTGCCGTGGACCCCACCATGGAGCAGTGAGCCAGGCTCTGGCGACTGCTTGCCAAGCGGGCCCACCGCCATCTTAGCTCCTGGTTCAGTGAATGCAGGTGGCTACTAACGGTCATCATTATGCTGCCCAGAGTGTACACCCCAACCACTGCCAGCTGGGTTCACGTAGAAAGCCAGCACCACCCCTGCTGCCCAGTATTGGCACAGCACTGTCTCCAAGAGACCGCGGGACCTAGAGAAGGCCAAAGGACGTACAAAGCTGGATGGTGCCTCGTGCAGACCTTTGATTTCCCTAACAAGGAAGTGGAGTGAGTTTGCTGGGTGCATTTATTAAGCACCTACTGTGTGCACAGCGCCGAGCCAGGTGCAGGAGAGTGCAGCCTCAGATCCTCCCTTCAAGGCAGGGGACAGTTCCTTTAGTCATGTTGTGTCATCGCCATCAGAGTTTGTGGGACTGTGCGGCCGGGTACAGGGAAGGAGGGGTGACATT
The DNA here is from genome assembly GCA_004027455.1 of Hydrochoerus hydrochaeris. Classification (NCBI taxonomy): domain Eukaryota; kingdom Metazoa; phylum Chordata; class Mammalia; order Rodentia; family Hydrochaeridae; genus Hydrochoerus; species Hydrochoerus hydrochaeris. Next base: position 7,644 of record PVLA01008267.1, read on the forward strand.
TGAGACGATTTCTACAGAAGGGAACGGTACAGGGAAAGGTTTGGGAGAAGCCGGATGGAGAAGCAGGGGCCAGGCCTTGTGGACCTTGCAGACGCTGAACCATGCAGTCTCTGTCCTGCGTTCTGTGGGAGGGCCGCGGGCGTGGACTCGCCTTCTTCCTGGATGCCTGATTCCAAAAGCAGCACTTGGGTGGTTCGCATGTGTCATGGGGAGACAGCTGCAGCACTGGGGCTCCCAAGAAACGGCCACCAGCCCCTCTATGTGGGGGCCCAGCCACCCCCCACCCCACCCCTGACAGAATGAAACAATTCCTCGCCCTGGCCAGAGAGGCAAATGACCTCACTGGACTCTTTCCATCTCTCGCTTTCATAGAGAAATTACAATTTATAATTGGATGAAATCACGCGGGTGGCAATAGCAGTAAGGGCTTGTGCTGGCGCTCGCCGGCTCCCCCTCATGCAGAGATTGTCCTTAGCTTCCTTCCTGCCTAGCCCTCTCCCTGGCCTTCCTAGGGGCCATGCCCACCACCCCAACACATGCAGCCACAACACTGACCAGACCCTGGCCATTCAGGACTGATATCACACAGGCCTGCTGACCCCTCAGACCTCCTTCTTCCTGGGGACGCTAAGAACCCCACCTTATCCTCTCCACCCTGCACCCCCCTGGCCACACACCCCTCTTCCACTCAGGTCCTGCCAGCTGGGAGCCCATGGGCAGCCACCCCCTACACGGGTGCTGGGCTTATTAATCATGCACCCTAGATGTCCTTGTTTTCATTTTAACAGCCCCAGACAAGGAGCATTTCTCAAATCAGCCACCTTCGGCCCTACAAAGAAAAGTACCCAGATGCAGCCAAGCCCATCTGGATCCGATTTCAAACCAGAGCCTACACTCTCAGATGTGTAATGAAAGCCCTTTTCCAAAGAGGGGCTCCCGCGGGGGATGCAGACACTAGGGCCCTGGCCTTCCACAAGGTGCCTCTAATGAGAGCCACGTGGGGAGGGCTCAGTTTTGTTTCCGATTCCTGGGAACAGCCTGCCTCACCCCCAGGTCTCTGCAGAACGAGAGGGCCCAGGGGGAGGGGAGGACCTACCCTGCCTAAGAGATGGGGTGGCTGCAGAGGGAAGCCAGCGACATGGAGACCCAGCTTCTGGGGCCCGGATGATCCTCCTCCTTCCCACGATTGGAAAAATCACTACTTGTTCTGAAGGCCCTGGCCACATGGCCCAGTTGGAACCTTGAATGTCATTTAGCAGGAAAAGCAGGTGTTGCAGGGAATGGAGCCAAAGCTGGGCTGGGCTGGTGGCCCTGCAGGGCCGGCAGCTTCAAAACTTCATGGTTCTCTTCCCAGCCCTTCCATTTGCAGAGAGAAAGGAAAGCAGGTGGCAGAGAGGACGGGCCCTCACGGGAGCGGCTGCTCGGGTTATCTGGACCTGAAGGGACGGGAGATGGGAGACAATGATCTAAGCCCTGTCCCAGGCTGGCAGGGAAGTGGCACTGAAGAAAACAGGCTGCAGGGGTTGGGGTGTCGCTCAGTGGTCAAGTGCTTGCCTAGGATGTGTGGGGGCCGGGGTTCCATCTCCAGCCCTGGCAGCCCTGACAGCACTTGTCCCCACAGGCCTCGGTTCTGCTGGGCGTGATCACTTGTATTGTCTTTGGCAGGTGAGAAGGCAGAGAGTGGGGGAGAAGAGGCCCCCTCTTTGGACAGACGAGACCAGAGTTGAAGCAGGAATAACCCCTCCTCCTGCCTCCCAGCAGGAAAACCTCTGCAGAGGCGAGCAGCAGTGCGGGACTGAGCCCCTGCGCCCTAAAGCATCTCCTGGAAGCGGGCTGTGTGGGGCCTGACAGCTCCTCGGTGAACATCTGAACTCCTCAGCGGGGTAATGGGCCCCCTCCTTCCCCCGGAGACACAGCCTGAGTGGCAGGAATACCGAGCCTTTGGAGAGTGGCTCCCTCTCGGCTCTGTCACGCAAGAACGCTCTCTGCACCGAGCCCATTCTGCCAAATGACTTAAAGGGATTTTTTAAAAAGAGAGAGAGAGAAGAAGAAAAAAACGTTGGTAAAGAAAAGGGGGTTTAAAAGGCTCACAGCAGCCTTTCAGAGGAGGTGGCAGCCTGCAGACAAAGGGTGAAAGTTGAAAGAGGGCCGAGGAAGTGGCCAGTGGGGAGAGGCCACCCCCCTGTGGCGGCGTGGGGCATGCCCCGGGAGCAGGGGGCCAGAGCACCCTTGGGCCCCACTCCCAAGCCCCCGGGGCTGCACGGTGTGTCCCTGTGCACCCAGAGCAAAGGCCCCTTGCTCCAGACAGACTAGGGAGCCGAGGATGCTGCCCGGGATCTGCAGCTTCATCTGAACAGGGGGAGCCCGGAAGACAGGAAAGCACAGGATCCCCTCCCTGAGCCTCCAGTGTCCCGAGTGCTGCCAGCACACCCAGGCCTGCAGTCTGCACTCCACACAGCTCTTGGCCTGTCATGGCCACAGGGGCAGGAATGTGAGGGTGACCTGGGCCCACGTGTCCCTCGGAGAGACATCAGCAGGGGCCTTGGGAGCAGCCACTCCAGTGGGACCCTGCAGCCTAAGGGCTGTGGCAGCAAGGAGGTAAGGCTGAGGGGCTCTGCGATGAGAGGGGGGCAGCTGGCTGGGTCCCACCCTCTGGAGGCCCCACCCAGGCTGGTCCCCACAGGGCTGGTTCAGAGCATCACCTGTGTGATTTCATAAAGCACCACGTTCACTGGTCTGGGCAGGGTCAGGCTCATTTGCTGCCTGGCAGCCCCATGCTGCTGGCCCCACCAGGTGTAGGCAGACCCTGGGGTATAAGGGGGTGGCCCCTCTGGACTGAGCCAAAGGTGGGGGTCTCCTCTAAGCCCCTTTCTGCCTGGATGGCTGGGCTGCCAGTTCTGCCCAAAGAAGCAGGAGTGAAGCCTCCCTGGAAGTCTGGGCAGTGCTTTGGGGGCCTGGACTTCTGGCCTTGGCACTGGTTGTCCTTGAACTGAGGGAGCCACAGTCTCCTCCATCCCGGCCTATCCCTGCCATGGCCACATGCACACAGGGTGGGGTGACTGGCACGGTCATCCTGCTCCAGAGATTGCCTGCTCCGCCTTCCAGCTTAACCCTAGACATGGCAGTGAGCACCCCAGGGTGGCACAGCAGGCTGTGAGCACTCTCCTGCCCGGGCTGGGAGTGTGTGTGTATGTGGGGGCCAGAGGGGGCCAAACCTCCATAAACACAAATCCCAGGCATCCTCAAGCAGGGAGCAGCCAGCAGTGCCCTGGGCAGGGCAGGGAAGCCCCGATTCATTACCAAGATGGAAAATGACACTTCCCTTGCGCTCTGCCCCAGGAGAGGGGCTGATTTATGACTGCACCAGGGCTGGGACATCCGTCAGCACGGTGCAGCGCGCACGCTGTCTGCGGGGGCATTAATAGCCGTGTTATTAGCCACTGGCGTGAAAGATGCCCTGCGGATGGGCTATTTGCTGTTATTTATTATAAAGGCGCGCCAGCCGGCAGGCAGCAGGCCATGAGGCACTGAGCTGGGCTCGGCCCATGCCCTGCCATCTGCCTTCCTCCTGCTGCTATCCCTGTCCTTGTCCCCCTCCTTCTAGCCCCAAGGAGGGGCCAGGGGTCATCGCTCAGCAGAGGGAAGCAGCTGCCAGAAGGCCTAATGGGGAATCTGCTGGGAGGCTCTGAAAAGCAGAAGGGAATAAAATGGGCTTTGGGGGAAGACACACCTGTGGGTCCAGGGCGAGTAGCCTCAGGTGGCTCTTTGCCCTCTGAGTGCACCTCTTCTCTGGGCACTGGGGCCCAGCCCTGAAAGGCTGTGGCCAGCTGGAAGAGGCGGATGCTGCCAGGTATTACTAATGCCTGAGCCCACTGGGTACAGGGGGACTTACTGGTGGCAGAAAGCAGCCAGCATGAGGCCCTGCTTAGGTGGGACACTCTCCCACCAGGCCCCTGGGAAAGGGTTTGAGAATTCAGGGCCAAGGCCAAAGGAGGTGCGTGGGGGGGCACTGACAGTCTCTTCTGGGCCTGCCCCTCCCCACATACTGGGCCCTCATCTATAAAAAGCAGACCAATTTAGGGTCCTGCAAGGCAGACTCCACCCTATGTGTACACGAGGGGTGGGCAGGAAGGAGTGAGGGTCACTCAGAGGAAAGCAGGGCCAGCCTCAGATGCTTGGGGCTACCGCCCATACCAAGGGGAGCAGGGCTCCCTCCTGGGCTGGGGGTCCCCCGACAGAGCTGGCGAGTGCCCGGCTCTCTGACCACCTGTGGCATGATTCACACCAGTCGGTTTGCCTCTTTTCAGGCAGTTGGCCAAGGGATCCCATCAGGATGGCCTCTCAGAACCAGAGACCCAGGGCCCTGCCTCCCTCTCCCCACTGCCCAGCCCTGGGTCTCAGGTTCTGGGGTCTGATTCATCCATTCAGCCCATGATGACGCAGCCCTTTCTGTGCCTGGCTTCCTGCTGGGCACAGATATACCATCACCTGACTGCAGGCATTTAGATCCCAGTGGGAGGAGGAGCCACACAATCAGCTGGTGACCAAGAAAGTGCTGATAAATGTGTGTGGGGGGTCCCCAGTTGGAGCAGAGCCTGCCTCCCACCTGTCAGGGAAGCTCCGGGGAGACCCTCTCCTCCTGGCATGGTGCCAGCCCTTTATTTGGGATCAGAGCCTCATCAGTCATCACCAGCCACTGCATACCCTGTTCTTGTCGCTGGGCCCCTTGCTGTGGCCCAGAATCCTGCTGGTGACAGAGGAGCCCAGGAGCACAGACACCATGGTCCAGCCAAATCTCGGGGTTTGTCACCTGATGCCACCAGCCTCCCTCTTCCTGCTCCATGGTCTCCCTTGGCCCCCCTTTTCCCCCTTGAAATTCCACAGAGCTTTGGTTTCTTTTTCTTTTTTTTTTTTGCTTCCCCAGAAAGAATTAAGTCTCATTCTAGGTAGATTTACTACCAATGGACAGAGGCAGAACTATCAGGTGGAAGAATGTCTTATTAAATAATGCCAAGAGAGAAAGAAACAAAATTACCTGTGTCTCTTTTCATCCCCTCTCCTTTCCTGGCCACGCACACTTCAATATCGAACGCTGTTATCAATGTAATTAACCTCCTAAGACACAATTTTAAAAGTCTTATTTTTAAAAGTGATTCATATTCTCTGAAGCTCAGGACGTCCTGCTGCCTGGCACTGGCACCACCCCGACGGCCCACGCGGTTAGTTAGGCGAACCTGCCATGCATGTTTAGTGGATTTGCATACCTGTCTGCAATTACCATTACTGCCAGCGATAACAGCTGATGCATAATGCATGCAGCATGAAATCAGGAAAATAATTAACTTTAGGTGTTAAAAGGATCCCCACTTCCACCCCTACCCCACACATCACAAGTTCCGGGCGTCGTGACTGGACAAGATGAGGGGTGCGGTTGTTTGGGGTGATGGGTGAGGTTGGCTGCCCACCCGTGGGAAGCAGACTTCAGGTGTCCTTAGATGTCACAGCATCCACACCCCCACCATGGGAGATTCCCCCAGGTGGGCACACAGGACGGGCATCTATCAGGGCTGAGTGATGCCCTCTCATGCAGGTCCCTGCCCCCTGCAATGGCGGCGGCCTCTGCACCCTGAGCACTGCTCTGCCAGCTGCTGAAAGTGACCTCCTTGATCTTCATGAGAGCACAGGCGAGTGGGTCCTTTATGGCCCTGTTTTACAGATGAAGACCTGAGACCCGAGGCCATGCAGTAGCAGGCTGAGGAGCCAGACTGTGCACAGCCAGGGCCCTGGCTGATGGCTTCGTGGGTGAGAGGCTCTCCTGGAACACCAGGGTACAAGTGGACTTTCCCATAGCCCTACTTGTAGCTGGGCCCCCAGAAGTAGCAGCTGGGTGAGAAACTATGGGTCCTTCATTCATTTAAACGGAGGTTTGCTGAGGCCCCAGCACAGAGATAGAGGCTGCCCTGCCACGGGAGCGGGTGAGCCAGGTGGCTGGGATGCTTGGAAAAGGCCCACAGAATGCCTGCTGTAGGAATGGCACTGCCAGAGACCACTCCAGAGATGAACAAGGCAGGAGCTGGAGGAGCCAGGGATCTGCAGCAGCTACCTGCCAATGCCCAGCTACCTGGACAGCCAGGTCCCTAAGGATCTGCCCAGCGGGATGCAGCAGCTCCTAGCCTTGACAGGATATGGACTGGGGTGGACAATGGCACTATGCATCCACTTAAGCACGTTTGTCCTTCCCCGCAAACATGTCACAGATGCGGGATGACCCTGTCTGAGACCCCCCCCCCAACTCCAGTGATGGGGCAGCTGGACAAAAAGGACCTAGACCAGGGGCCACAGTGATGGTGGCTGTGTCCTTGCCAACTTCAGGAAGTGCTATGGCTCAGGAAGTGCTGGCCCTGCAGGGCCAGTTCTGTAACAGCCAGGAGGCTGCTGCTGGCTTCCCCAGCACAGGCTGAGCAACGGGCACAGGCACCATGAAACGGCTCTAAGTTTCCAGATGTGTACGGCCACTGAGCTCCTGGCCCCAGACTATTCCCCAAGCCTGGGGAACCAGGAGAGCTTGCAGTCTCCTCCATTCCTGGGGTGGACCCACAAGGGGGTTCTGCACCACACAGCTTGGGGAACACTACAGAGGGTGGGGAGAGAAGTGGGGAAAAGTCTCGGGAAGTCGAGTGGGGGGTGGGAATGTCATGGAGGAGGTAAGGGGAGAACCTGGTCACTTATTCATATGCAGGGGTGGGGAGGCCCAGGCCCACCGGTGGGGCCAGCCTGGTCGCTGGGTGAGAGGTCCACCCAGACTTCAAGCCTGATTTGAAGGCCCTGTGGGAGTAGACCGAGGCTTGACCTTCTAGGAGCCCTGGACAGGACTTCAGGGCTGGTGGAACCTCAGGCCCAGCCACTGCATCTACTGACAGAAGGCGACAAGGCAGGTCAGAGAGGGAAAGGCCTCACCCAGAACGGGACAGCTTCTGTGCAGTGGATGACCAGGAGCTACAACAGGAGCGTCACAAGTTTGAGCTTAGAGTAGGCAACTTAACAATTTAATGCAATCATGTCTCAAAGTTAAACAGTTTTTAAAGGACTGGGCATCGGATAGGCCTATAATCCCAGCACTTAGGAAGCTGAGGCAGGAGAATGGTGTGAGTTTGAAATCAATCTAGGCTACATAGTAAGTTCAAGTCCAGCCTGAACTAAATAGTGAGACCCTGTCTCAAAACAACAATCAAACAAAAAAGGCTGAGGATGCAGCTCAGTAAGAAGATCCTGGGTTCCAGCCTCAGTACCACACAAAGAGATGGGGGGGTGCAGAAGTTAACACAGAAGCTAGGTCGGTAAGGCAGGATGCATGTGGGGAACAGCTAGAGAATTAGAGCAGTTTGTAAACTTTGCATGCAGGACACACAGGCTGAGCTTGCCAGGTGTCAGTCTGCAAGTATAATCTCACTGATTCTCAATTGTAGGGGCAACCATAGTGCCCACGCTATGTATAGGCAAGGACACTGCAGCTCAGAGAGGGCAAGCAACACACTCAGTGTTACACAGACGGAAAGGGCGGAGGCAGGCCTTGAACCCAGGACTCCGTCCTGGAAGCCAGCAGGAGCCAGTTATTAAAAGGATGTCCAGAATGATGGCCAGGCCACCTGGAGATAAGCGGGGCCTTGGACACCTCCCGTCTGAGCCCCTCATTACTTCCAACCCCCGCCCCTTCCAGCGGCGCCGCAGAGGATCCTGCTGTCAGTCAGAGGCTGGCGGGTCATCACTCGCACCCCGCCAGAGTCTGCAGGATCCATGCTGCGATGACAAGTGATCCCGTAAAAGATGGGCAATTTACCAGGTTTAATTTGATGGCCACATAAACTATCAAACACACAACAAGGAAATAAAAAGGCCACCAGGCATCCGGACAATTAAAAGCTCCTCTGAGGCGTGCTGTCTCCTCCCCGCCTCCATCGGCCCTGTTCCCAGAGCGACAGGGCTGGCCTTGAGGAAGGGGGTGGCAGGAGAGACACAGGATGAGATGGATGAGCCGCAGACAGGGGACCGGAAAGGCCTTGGGTCCCTGCCTCCCAAATCCTTCTCTGCTATCCATCAAGCATCTCTGAAAGGTGCAATTTAGACTCTATTATGACGCCGGGCCTCTGGAGGCTGGGAACTGGCCGTGAGCTGAGCTGGCACTGGGAACAGATGTCCACACCAGAAGGCAGTGGCTGGCCGTGGCTTGGCCTTCACAAGCCTGGCCCCTGCTCGGGGCACTGCCCCGGAACAGCTAAGGGCAGAGGCCACTGTGTCCCCGTGCCAGGTGCAGAGCTAAAAGGCCAGAGCTGTGTGTTCTCTGGTTGGATGCAGGGCCTGAGTAGAAGTGTCCCTGTGCTTGGACCCCAGAGACGAAGGCCAGGTGACTCTTGAGCAGACCTGTGCCTTCCTGTCCCCAGCACCTGCCCTGCGTCATCTGCCTCCTTCATGAGCCACTGGAGACAGGGCCCTGGGGCTCTGCAACCTTCACGGTCCTAGATCCAAGCAAAAGGAAGAGCTGTGTAGCTGGGAGCCCGGGCTGGCTGGGTCCTTGCAAGGCCCCTCATGTCTCTGAGCCTTGGGGACCAAGTGAACACCTGTGTGACATGACAGACCACTGCCTGGGAGGAGGAAGCGGCTGTAGCCTGCACAGGCCCCAGTGCCTGGGTCCCTCCCTGTCCTCTGAAGGCTGAGAAGGACCCGCATGCTGCCCTCTGCTCCTTTTAAACCTGTCCTGGCCCACAGTCTCTGAGGTGACGAGAAGTGAGGTGATGCGGTGAGAGCTGGGCAGCCTGTGACACCCGCTGCCTTCCACTCTGCTGGGACCTCGGGCAAAGCGGGCAGCACTGCCGTGAGGACGGGAGGACCCTCAGCACAGCCCCGTGGTCAGAGCCAGGCGGGCTGGGGGCAAATCCACACCCCCCACCTCCCGCCTTGGGAGGTCTCTGTGCCTCAGTTCCCTCATCTACAGGATAGGTCAGTAACAGTTTCTTCAAAATACTTCACAAACATCTACTACATGTCAACGGATGGGCTGGGTCCCGTGGAGAAGACACCCCAAACCTTTATACCACCTGCCTTTTTTCTTTTGCAGTACTTGAGATTGAACCCGGGGCAGTCTACCACTGAGCAACACTATACCCTCTTAAATTTATATATACCTTTCATATATATATATATATAATTTTATATTTTTTTAAATTATTATTTTGTTTTTACTTTATATTCTGAGACAGGGCCTCACTAAGTTGCCCAGGCCAGCCTAGAACTTGCAATCTTCCTGCCTCTGCCTCCTCCCAAGTAGCTGTGATTACCGGTATACACCACCACACTCTGCTTCAGACAATTTTTTTTTTAAATCGAGCAGCGCAGTAGTTGGTAGTAAATACTATACTGACAGAAGCAGTGTTTTGGGGGCCAGGGTTTTGGGTTTTAGTTTGGTTTTTTGAGACAGGGTCTCAGTATATAGTTCAGGCTGTCTTTGAATTCACTTTGTAGCCCAGGCTGGTCTAGCAATCCTCCAGCATCAGCCTCCCGAGGACTGGGATTAGAGGCATGTGCTACCACACGCAGCTAGGGCCATGATTTTACATAGCGTGGTCGGGGAAGGCCTCACTGAAGGTGGGGAGGCAGGGAGTGTGTGGATCTGGGATGAGCTCCAGCAGAGGAAGCAGCCTGTGCAAGGGCCCAGGGGTAGCAGGGTGTGCCTGGCTACTGCAGTGAGGGAGGAGTACAGTGGGCAAGGCCACTGGGGTGCTGCAGCAGGTCCCATGGGGCCTTGACAGCTACTGCGATGTTGGTGCAAGGCTCTGGACAGACATAAAGAATTTGCCAGGTGACCCTAGATGCCCAGAAGGGAACGCAGGGCTTGAGAAGGTGCTGAAAGGCTCAGGGGTACAGATGAGAGTGCCAAGCAGCCCTGCTGGGGCCAGCTGGGGTGCCAAGGGCTCAGACAGACATCACCAAGGAAACAAAGTCAACAGCCAAATCTGAGGCCAGGCATGGAACAGTTTTCTGCCTGCTACAGAACTGAGCCAGGGAAGGTGCTCTGGGCCTGCAGGGGCAGGGCAGCTGGGTAATGACCCAGGGCCTGGGCAGGGAGTAAGGAGGTGGCAGGCAGGCGTCCTCGGCCCTGGGCCAGTCAGCACTGGCAGGAGGGCCCCAAGTGTTCCAGCTCCCTGACCTCTGCTCTCCTTGAGAGGTGCCTTATCCCCCACACCCTCACTGGGTTCCAGCCAGGGTGGCGCTGCCTGGTCCTCAACCTGCCCTCATCCATCTCACAGACCCCCAGGTCACCTGGGCCCACATGAGGTCATGCACTGGTCCGGGCTCTAGAAGGCCTTGGAGCTGCTGGGCCATGAAAAGCAGAGAAGCTGAGGGGACAGGAATTGCCCACCCTGTCCTCGGGTGTCACTAATGCCACAGCATAGTAGACCCACGCAGGCTGCTGTCCCCACCCTTAAACACCTGCATCTTAATCAGGGATATTAAAAACCGTCACCCATCCGAGTGACCCACTGCCCGTGGACAGCTAGTAGCCAAGACTCTGGCTTGTGCCCCAGACAGGCTGGCTTCCTTCTCACTGCTTTTCAAATGACCTTGAGTCAGTGAGTGTCGCCCAGCTGTAGTTTTGTCTGTTACGTGGGACGAGAGGGCACCAAGCTCACATTGCTGGAGCGTTACTAAGCATAGGCTGATCACAGTTTGAACAACCATCCCACTAAAACGGGTGCCAGGGGCTGCTACACGCTGGATGCTCAGTAAAGATCTGGTGGATGGATGAACAGACAGATGCGTGGATGGGTAGATGGCTGGTGGGTAGACAGTGCATGGGTAGGTTGGAAGGTAGATGGACAGAGGTTGGATAGGTAGTTGAGTAGGTGGGTAGATGCATAGATGGACTAATGGACGGACTGACGCATGGAAACTCTGTCTGGGCATCTGGAAGACCTAGCAGAGGAGGGGACATTTGAACTGGGTCCTGAAGGATGAAGAGGAATTTGCTGGATGGAGAGGAGAAGCACAGGAACAGAGAAGGACAGAGAAGAGAGTGACTGAGAAATGGAGGCACTCAGCTACCGCACCATGAGAGTCAGGTCCCCAGGGGCTCGTTCAGCGGGTCCAGGTTCTGCTCTGCACTCCTGGGCTGCCCTCTCAGGCTGCGGCCTCCCCTCAGTCCCCGAGGCCATCGTGTCCCACCACCAAGGCCTTCATGGTCCCACTTGTGTACCAGACCTTTGCCAGTGGCATGAAGACACTTTCCCTGCTGAGGCTGAAATGTATTTTCCTTTAATTGATTATTTTTATTTTTGCCACTATGAACAGTAACGTAATATGAGAAAAACCTATGCTGCGATTTTTCTATTTGTGAAAACTGAAATTACACCTTGCAGATAATCCCCTCAGAGCGCAGACACCACCTCCCTCCCCTTTTATTTGTCTCATTTCTTCAAATGCAACGACGCTGATGCCTGTATATATATATATATATATATATATATATATATATATATATATATATATATATTTCTAGAATCGCTGGAAGTTTCATGGTGCTGAATAGTTTCCCGAACAGCACGGAGCGTCAAGCTAGGAAGGGCGTCTCTGATACGAAGCAATTTCTGTAAATACAAGAGAAGGAAGCTCGGCGGATACCTCCTTCTTCTGTCTGTAAAGTGTACAAGTGACAAACAGGTGGTGGTGTTTTACCACCAGTCAATGATAAACCACACAGACAGGCTGAGAGGTGGAGCCTGGGCAGGAACAGCCCAAAGCACAGCCTGGCGGCGCCGAGTTCTCCTCCCACCAGGAAGATGGCAGGGCTTCGCTCCTGGAAACACTCACCAGCCAGGCAGGAAGAGCTGGGCGCCGCTGGAGTCCGACCTCAGCCACCAGGCTCACCTGTGCCTCTGGCTGGCAGGTGGGCCTGTGATCCCTCTGGGCCACCGTCCCTGACTTATCCTCCTCACTGTCCCTGTCTTGTGCTCCTTGCAGGTGCCGAGGCTCCCATCAGTAGCACTGGGCTCCCCCAGCCGTCCACCATGGTGGCGGCACACCCCACGGCCACCGCCACCGCCACACCTACCGCGACCATCACGGCCACCGTTGTGATGACCACGGCTGCCATGGACCTGCGGGACTGGCTGTTCCTCTGCTACGGGCTCATCGCCTTCCTGACGGAGGTCATCGACAGCACCACGTGCCCCTCTGTGTGCCGCTGTGACAACGGCTTCATCTACTGCAACGACCGGGGGCTCACCTCCATCCCCGCCGACATCCCTGACGACGCCACCACCCTCTACCTGCAGAACAACCAGATCGACAACGCCGGCATCCCCCAGGACCTCAAGACCAAGGTCAACGTGCAGGTCATCTACCTGTACGAGAACGACTTGGACGAGTTCCCCATCAACCTGCCGCGCTCCCTGCGGGAGCTGCACCTCCAAGACAACAACGTGCGCACCATCGCCAGGGACTCGCTGGCCCGCATCCCGCTGCTGGAGAAGCTGCACCTGGACGACAACTCCGTGTCCACCGTGAGCATCGAGGAGGACGCCTTCGCCGATAGCAAACAGCTCAAGCTGCTCTTCCTGAGCCGCAACCACCTGAGCAGCATCCCGCCGGGGCTGCCGCACACGCTGGAGGAGCTGCGGCTGGACGACAACCGCATCTCCACCATCCCGCTGCACGCCTTCAAGGGCCTGCACAGCCTGCGGCGCCTGGTGCTGGACGGGAACCTGCTGGCCAACCGGCGCATCGCCGACGACACCTTCAGCCGCCTGCAGAACCTCACCGAGCTCTCGCTGGTGCGCAACTCGCTGGCCGCGCCCCCCCTCAACCTCCCCAGCGCCCACCTGCAGAAGCTGTACCTGCAGGACAATGTCATCAGCCACATCCCCTACAACACGCTGGCCAAGATGCGGGAGCTGGAGCGGCTGGACCTGTCCAACAACAACCTCACCACGCTGCCCCGTGGCCTGTTCGATGACCTGGGCAACCTGGCACAGCTGCTGCTCAGGAACAACCCCTGGTTCTGCGGCTGCAACCTCATGTGGCTGCGGGACTGGGTGAAGGCCCGGGCAGCCGTGGTCAATGTGCGGGGCCTCATGTGCCAGGGCCCGGAGAAGGTCCGGGGCATGGCCATCAAGGACATCACCAGCGAGATGGACGAGTGCTTTGAGTCAGGGTCACAGGCTGGTGCGGTCAACGCGGCTGCCAAGACCACGGCCAGTAACCACGCCTCAGCCACCACGCCCCAGGGCTCGCTGTTCACCCTCAAGGCCAAGAGACCGGGGCTGCGCCTCCCTGACTCCAACATTGACTACCCCATGGCCACGGGCGATGGCGCCAAGACCCTGGTCATCCAGGTGAAGCCCCTGACAGCAGATTCCATCCGCATCACGTGGAAGGCAACGCTCCCCGCCTCTTCCTTCCGGCTCAGCTGGCTACGCCTGGGCCACAGCCCCGCAGTGGGCTCCATCACAGAGACCCTGGTGCAGGGGGACAAGACAGAGTACCTGCTCACAGCCCTGGAGCCCAAGTCCACCTACGTCATCTGCATGGTCACCATGGAGACTGGCAACGCCTATGTAGCCGATGAGACGCCTGTGTGTGCCAAGGCAGAGACGGCCGACAGCTACGGCCCCACCACCACACTCAACCAGGAGCAGAACGCCAGCCCCATGGTGGGGCTGCCCCTGGCGGGCATCATTGGCGGTGCCGTGGCCCTCGTCTTCCTCTTCCTGGTCCTGGGGGCCATCTGCTGGTATGTGCACAGGGCTGGGGAGCTGCTGACCCAGGAGAGGGCCTATAATCGGGGCAGCAGGAAAAAGGATGACTATATGGAGTCAGGGACCAAGAAGGATAACTCTATTCTGGAGATCCGCGGCCCCGGGCTGCAGATGCTGCCCATCAACCCATACCACGCCAAAGAGGAATACGTGGTCCACACCATCTTCCCCTCCAACGGCAGCAGTCTCTGCAAAGGCACTCATACCATCAGCTACGGCACCTCGCGGGGCTACCGGGACGCGGGCATCCCCGACACTGACTACTCCTACACATGATGCCGGCCCGCCCAGCCCCAGCCCCAGCCCCAGCCCCGGCTGCCATCCCAAGTGGCACCCGGCTCTGCCCAGCCCACTGCCATCCCAGAGAGCAAAGAAGGGAAACTGATTCCACGAGGACCCTCCCAGCAGAAAGCAAAGTTGGAGAAAGATTGATGATTTTCTAGAACATACCAGTGGGAGGGGAAAAAACTTTTTTTTTTTTTAAGGAATAGAAGGCAGGAAGGGGAAGCTGATGCTGCTGGAGACATAATTTATCCCAAGTGATGCCAACTGGGGAGGGAAGAACTAAAATGATGCTGAAGGAAGGACTGGGTTGGGCACTTTTTTCTCCTGAACTGGAAAGATACTACCTGTACAACGTCCATGTACACCTCACACTCCGTTTGGGGCCATCACAAAAGAACCGTCGGAGAGAAGCCGCCGACACGCAGGCCCCCCCACCCAGCACCCTGCTGCCAGCTGCTCACGGCGACAACACAATGGAAGGTTTTCAGGCGCCTCATGAAGGAGAGAGGCAAACAAAAGATCTTTTGCTATGGAGCTACTGCCCTGAAATCTCTTCCCTGGTTCTTTCCATGCCATTTCCCTGACAGATTTGCAGAAAGAGAAAGTCTTTCAGTGCATTCTTGGAACACTTAATGTAGTCAATTAAAAAGAAAAAAAAATCGAACTTTTTTTCTTCCTCTGCTGAGCACTCTTCAGTGCTGCGTGCACAGTCCTCTGTAGAAGCCCGACAGAAGCTGTAGCTTTCCCTGCCACGTGGAGGTGCGTCTGTCTGCCCGCCCGTCTGTCTGTGTCCTGTCTCTCAGTGCAGATGGGTAGATAGATCCTCGCACACCGTCCTTACAGCACTCCCTGGGGCAGTTCTTACCATTTCCTGAGACAATAGAGTTGCAAAAACAAAAACAAACAAACAAACAAAAAAAACCCCAAGTATTGCTTTCTCCTAGAAATCACTGAGTGAGTAGCCCATGTGTTAGGGGTGGGAGGGAGTCAGGTGGGTGGAGGTATTACTGTTCCTAGAGGCAGAGGCCTGCACGTCCCAGGCAATGTGGCTCAGGGAGGGCCAGAGCTAGGCTACTGTTCTTTCCAACCTAAGAGAAAAGCTTTTTCTGGACCCCAGGGCCCTCCTTCTCCTCCTCTCCGATAGATGCAGTCACCACAGCAGGGTTTATTTGTGCTTCCTCCTGGATAGGTAATTAGTGCAGGGACTTTTTTTATAACCATATATATGCATCAGCTGATTAGATCTTTTGGTTTCCATGGCTGCTCAAACAAAGCCTGGAAAAAGAAAAATTCCAGAAAATCCTTGGGAGACAACAGCCCTCACACACACACACACACACACACACACACACACACACCAGTGTAGAAAACAGCCATGCCTACTCCTGAGGAAACTGGATCACTTTCTAAAAATGCCAGCCTCCAAAAGGGTTCCAACCAGGGCCCTCAGAAGAGCTAAGATTTTATTTTCTCCCTCTGGAATCAATGCCGCTATCATTTATCAACTGACAGTGCAGTGTGGCGAGCCATGAGATGAAAACGATGATGAAATAATGACAGCAGATCTGGAAAGGAGGGAAGCGTGGTGCCCGGGGTTCCGACGGCTGCTGCGTCCTGGACTCCGTGAGCTGGGGTCACCATCTGTCAATGTGTCTCTTGCCCCGCACCAGGAAAAGACGACATCAAAGCAGAGGCAGTGAGTGCTCCAAGGGCAGGAGGACCAGAAGGTCTGCTGCTGGCAGTGGCGTTTTCAAAAAGCCTGTGCCACTTGGACCAAAGCAAAGGCAGGAAGCAGAGGCCGGGCGGCGATCACAGGGCTGCCTGCGACATGCCCAGGCGCTGTCCGCCTGTTGGACATTCAAAGAGCCAACTGGCCCTTCAACGAAGAGGTGGGTTGAAAGCAATGTTCCTGCCGCTGCCGGGGGGAAGTGGAGAGAGGTGCAGGCTCCCATCGTGGCCCAGGGATGTCACCACCAAAGGGGACCCTGGCTCTCCAGCCCCAGGGCATGGCCAAGGGGCACGGACACTGCTCATTCTAAATGACCTTCTTCCCTTCTCCTGCCCAGATCCTTTTCCCACACAGTGAGGTCCAGGAGAAATCTTCCCAAGCCTTAATTTCCGGTCTGTACCAATGTGCCCCTCCCCACCCCTCACCAGCTGCCTTAGCTGCAGCCCCATCCCTGGCAGCTCAGGAAGGAGCAGAGGGGACCCCACGCAGACCAGGCAGACCTGGCAGGAGGAGTGCGCCAGCCGGGGGCGTTGGCCTGGGGATGGACGCCCCAGCTCTCTGTTGTTTCTAAACGGAGGTTCCCTCCCTCCAGGGCACCCACCACTCTGGCCTTCTCCAGGTTCCAGAACGTCAGCCCAGCTTTCCCTTCACCCTGAGGCATCTTGCCTGCTCCCTTCCGCCAGCACACCCTGTCCTCTAGCTCACCTGAGTCCCCATTCTCCTTTGCTGCCCCAGGGAGGATCAAGCCATCCCTTTGCTGGCAAGGAAGGAATTTAGGGACATCTGGTGCCCTGGACCCTGACAGTGGCCTGGGTGGTGCACTTTCCGGCCCCGTCACACAGCAGGCCCAGGCCCGCAAAAGCCCTGCCAACTGCCCAGGCACGGTGCCCAGACTGAGGACCGGATCGCTCCCCTGCATGGGCTTCTTGCTCAGCTTCTTGCTCACGGGGCTCAGCCCAGCTTAGTGAGGGCTGGGGAGCCCAGGCCCTGCCTGTTCCTACTGCAGTGACTCTAATGCCAGGGAAGGTGAGCTCTCTGCCAGCCAGAGGCCTGGGCCCCTCTGCAAGCCCTGCTTGTCTTTTCTGCCCCTCGGCATCCCAACATTTAGCAGGGCCCTTCCTGAGAGCAAGTCCCCAAAATGTGCTTCACGGTGGCCCCCAAGCCAGGACCCTCTGTGAAACCCATGTCCTCCTGGTACAGCTCCTCCAAGCTGGCCTCTTAACACAAGATGCAAGAGGTTCAGGGCACACACTCTCCCCCTTAGAAGTGTGCAGAGCCGCCAGCCCAGCAGTGACACCCCCAGGGGCCATGAAAGCCTCCCTCTGTGTGTGGGGGCCTTCCACGTTCCCCCCTGAAGGTCTGCCATCACCTGACCCTCACAGTCTCTAACCAGCCAGACGCCCTCATCGTCCTGCACGGTGATGAGTGTATCTTGTGGCATTAAAGGCAGGTTTAAGGTTTAAAAAACAAAACAAAAAAAAACAAAAAAAAAAGAAAAAAAGAAAAGAAAAGGCCCATGACACTTCTTTGGTTAAGTGGTTTTACCCTTCGTGGTAATTAGATGTAGCAATTGGAATCTCTTTTCTATTACATGGCAATTTTCCTTTAAATTTCCTCTTTAAAAAAAAAAAAAAAGGAAAGAAAGAAAAGGCAAAGAAGGAGAGAGAAGGCAGCAGGGCCCCTGTCATTTGCATTTTGCGAATGAGGCCTCTTGTAAGCTCAGCTCAGGCGTGGGGCCCAACGTATGGAATGCTTAAGAGATTACTAAGAATAAAATCTATTAATTAGTCATACTCAATTCCACAGACATGATGTGCATCAAAAGCTCCTTTTCTTCCCTCTTCTGCTTCCCCCTCCCCGTGGAAGCCTCCATCTTCACTAACCGGGCTGTTTCCTGGCCTGCCTCTATGTTGACACAGCGCCCACCCGCAGGGGCTGGGAGCCGGTGCCCCTTCTTCCCTGCTCTGGCTGATGCAGCAGGGGAGGTGACAACCCCTGGGACTATGGTGGTGACAGGGAGGGGCCGGCCTTCCTTCCCAGAAGCCCCTGGTTACCCAGAGGCCCTCTTTCCCCCTCTGCAGACACCATCTTCCCAACAGGGGGTGACAGGGACTCAGGAAGCGTGTCTGGCTGTCTGGGAGACACAAGGCCTCTGTTTCCCCTTCTGTGAAGCAAGGATGCCCTGGGGTGAGCTCTGGTTTCATCTTTTAGGAAAGCTGGGTGCCTCAGAGGCCAAGGGGGGATTCCCCTCCCCTGATTCTGGAGGGGCAATGAGGAAAGCCCAGGCCCGGCGCCCAGGCCGGCCTCACCTGGGCCTCCTCCACCCGCGGCACAGCACGAGGGAGTAGAAGTCTGAGGCACACTCAGAGCACCACCCCACCCCAGCGCCCCACGAGTGGCAGCTCAAGTCCCAAAGCCAACCCACTCCAGAGATCTGCTTCCTGCTGAGTGCGCCAGGGAGGAGGACGGGGCTTCTGAGCCTCTGGCTTATGAAAAATACAACAGGAAGATGGGATGCGGCAGACGGGGAATGGTGGGGCTGTAAGAGACCGGGGAGAGCTGGGGCAGGAAGGTGGGGCTCAGCAGGGTGCAGCGGCCTGTGCCCCCCAGGGCCAGACCAGGCCCTCGAGAGCCGCAGCCAGGGTGACCTGCAGGGACCCCACGTGCCATGTCTCCTGCTGGCGCTGAAATCAGCGCAGGTGAAAGCGGCTGATGCCTGGTGCTGGAGGGGCGCCAGGGTGAGTGCTAACAAGCGATTCACAGGCCTTCCAGAGAGCAGAGACAGGAGGCATTTTTTTTTCTTAAGGAGGGATAAAAAGCCTCAAAAATGCAAATCATTACCACTTACAACCAAGCGAATCTGCTAAATTGATTAGGAGAGATTAAACTCCTCAGGTGAAGGGAAGGGGGGTTTCTTGTGGTCTGTGGAGCTGCCCCAAGTGGCCATCCAGACAGCAGGGATTTCCCAGGCCTGGTTGGGGCTGGGGCACCTGTCCTGCTTCTCCCCCTGGGGAGCAGGGGTCTCTGAGGGCTGACACCAGGTGGCCTAGGCCTTTAGGCCAGAACTGGCTGGTGCTGCCCACACAGGTCATTGCACACCATCCCAGCCTCCAAGCAGACACTCTGGCCCTGCCCTCCAGATTCCGTCTGCCTCTAGGGGTGACGAGCCGCCCCTGGGTCAGTGCCATCACCCAGCTGTAGTGGTGGCAAACCTATGGCACACATGCCACAGATAGCTGTTGGTTATCACCGAAAGCTCTGAGAGATTTGCCATCACTAAGTGAGTATGACACCTGCTGTGAGTCCACTGTCTACAGCCAGGGAAAGGGTGAGCCCAGGGACGAAGGGGGAAATGGAAGGCATCAGAGAGCTCCCCATCACAGGAAGCAGCCAAGCTCTAGATGGGCATTCGGCAGATACTTCCCAGCCTCAGCCAAGGTCTGGCCCTGTGACCAGAAGATCCTGGGTCTCACCTTTGCTTTCTCTCACCATCCCCACCCCCACCCAGGAGAGGAGGTAGAGCTACAGGCCGCCCCTTGGCCAGGGTGGACTCCACAGGGAGTGAGGAGGGGCCGGCAGCAGTGGGCCTCAGGCCTGCAGCACCGCACCCCAGGCTGCCTCCCGGCTCTGTTCCCCCAAGCCCTGTCTGGCCACGGAAGTAACTGACTAGGCAGCACAGCACCAAACCTTCCATCACGGCCAGTGACGGCGCCTGGGGCACTGTTCGCTCCGCGGGTTTTAAGCATTTACCGATTCTTTTGAAATGTTCCGAGGAGTTGCCTGAAATATCTACATTGGCTTCTTTTTAAAAACTGACAAAAAAGATTGTTTTTGCTCCCCCCCATCTTGGCTGTCCCCGGCTTGCTTGGCTTTTTAATATACGGTGTTTCTGTGCTTTGGGAAATCCCGTTATCCCTGGCCTACGTGGGAGGGCAGTGTGCCCAGAGACCCTGGTGCCACAGCGGCAGAGTCCTGCCACTTTCCCCTGGGGATGCTACAACCTGGGATGTGAGAGGCCATATCGCTGCCCGCTACCCCTTGTCACTGAAGTATCCAGAAGAGGCACTGGGGGCATTGTGTGCCCTGGTGCCAGGGCTGACCCCCTACTCAAGGCCAGCCCCCAAGACACTGAAGCCACATGGCAGGCAGGACAGCCTGGCCCTGGCCACCCACCCTAGAGAGTCTTTGCAGGAAGGTCTTTACTGCCACCAGCCCTAAGTCTCTTTTATGGTCATTGGGGGAAGGTCACTCTGGAGAGATGCAGGTCACTCAGGTCCCCAGGCTCAGTGGTCCCCACGTGTCAGCACTGGCCTCATCAGGATCCCTGGGGCCCAGCACAGCACCTGCAACACTGGGGTGCACAGTCTCTTCCTCCCCACCACCTCTTCTTCATCTCCCTCCTCCTCGCCACCTGCCTTCTGCCCACTGGACTCCGTGCAAACGGCCTGGTGTTGGCAACCAGCAGCCTCTCATCCTATACCCACCACACTGGTGGCCTGGCACAGAGGGGGCTGTCAGGGCATCTTGCCCTCTTGGAAGCATCCAACTCCACTTATATCCACTGTGAGCCTGATGTGGAAGTGCCGATTGGGTGAGATCCCACATCTGGCCTCAGATCAAATGTGTGCCTCAGTTTCCCCTCTCCAAGTCTTGCCTCCAGTGGGTGCCGGGAGCCAGAGAACTGGAGGACAGTCCCAGAGGCCAGCAGGAAGGAAGATCCCAGATGACGCCCACCTTGCCTGTCGTTCCACTAAGAGTCCACATGCCAAGCCACCTGGAAGAACTTATCAGCGCCCCGCCTCAAGAAAAGCAAACACACCATGAGCAGACAATCACCATGGCAGTGCTTCAGGTCACCCCACCAGCGACAGTTGGATCATCAAAGGTTCAGGGCAGAGGGGAAAGACACACATCTGTGAGAGTAGCCTTAGACTCCCCCCAACCCAGCACCACCACCTGCCAGTGGCCTCTGCTGAGAAGCCCACCTGGCATCTAGGGCAGAGTGCAGGGAGGAGGGCCCTGTGTCTTCCAGCTCATGGAGGGAGGCAGAGAACCGTGGGGAGGAAGTCACGGGCCTGGCACTGGAGCCTTGTCTATCATCTGAGATGGGGAAGCCAAGAGATGTGGGGATGGAAGGCTGGGCAGGAGCTGGGCAGCCTGGCTGGGTGCAGTGTGCTGGCTGAGTCTGCTGGCTGCAGCCACCAGGCAGGTGTGAGCAGGGAGCCCAAGGGTGAATGCCCCTTAGGAGAACCCAGGTCCAAACACCACTGCAGAGTGAATGCTCCACCAGAGTTCCCTCCAGGTGTTCCAAGGCAGTCTGGAGTCATTTGGTCTCATGAAGCTTCCTGGGGTACATGCTCAGCGTGACCCCCTTCCCAGCAATCCGAGGGGGAGGAGGAGGCAGAGTGGAGTCCTTGGCTGGACCATGGTGAATGGGGTGTTCCTCTGCTGTAGCAGGTGGGGCGCCAGCTCAGCCGATGACACCAGGGCGTGGTGGGGACAAGCCTGGGCTCCCCAGACTGTGGCCAAGGTGCCTTCTGCTCTCCAAGGGGCCCCTGCCTCAGCACCCCAGCTCCCCAAACCCCCTGGCTGTCCCCGTCTGCAGAATCAGGCCCATTTGGCCTCGTGGCTGCAAGCGCCTTGTCTTTTTTCTTTCTCTCTGAAGGGCAAAGCAATCTCGGGGGGCTGAGTGACGGACCTCCCCCACTGCTCCTGCTGCCATCTGAGACCAGGCTGGCTGCCGTGACCTGGCTCCTAGGGGCCAGCCAAGCCTGGCCTCATGCCCGACTGCCTCACTCCCAACCTCACCACCGGACCGGGTTTTCGGAAAACCAAGACACAAACACCCACCACGACAACAACACAAACCAAAGTGCACTGCGAACCGCCCTCTGGCCTCCTTCTTGTAGGTGCCTTGAAACTTCACTGTTGAGATGAATGTGATTAACTACTTGGTCCTATTTTCCGTTTGTCTGTTTTCATATAAAATGTCTAAGTCCACCTGCCTTGTCCTTTCTTGAAATAAATAGAAAGATTTAACTTTTATAGTCGTCTCGACTACTAACTCTCAGCTTGCCAACCCCACTCACCGGGGGGCCAGGGATCTGGGACATGCGAGGTGTCCACTGTCCAGACCTCAGCTCTGAAGTCGGCTCTGTAGTTGGGATCTGCTGGCATGGGGTGTTGGCCAGGCAAAGTGGACACTCTGGGATTGTAACTTCCCTGGGGCACGATGGGAACCATGTCGTGGTGAACACCTACAATCTCACCGACTCAGGAGGCTGAGGCAGGAGAATTGCAAGTTTGAGTCCCCTAGACAACCTACTGACACCCTGCCTCATAGAACTTTAAAAAGGCCAACTGGGCTACAGGAGAGTTCAAGGGCAGCCTGGACTACTCATTGAGATCCTGTCTAGAGAAATAATAGTAACCATAATCTGGGATTGGGGATGTAGTTCAGTGGTAGAGTGCTTAACCTGCATTCTCAAAGCCCTGGGCTCAATCTCCAGGACCACAAAAAAAGAGAGAGAGAGAGAGAGACAGAGAGACAGAGAGAGAGAAGCAAATCCTGGGCATGGTGGCACATGCCTATAATCCCAGCGCTCTGAGGGGCTGCAGCAAGAGGACTGCAGGTTCAAGCCTAGCCTGGGCAATTTAGCTAGAGAGACCTCATCTCAAAACTTAAAAAGAAATGAGGATGTACCCCAGCATGAAGTCCCTGGGTTCGGTCCTCAGTACTGGCTGTCACCAGAGGTGTCTTCAACCAGCCATGCAGCTTGGATTGACAGCTGGATGCAGACTCAGAGGGTCTCCACATGGAGACGTATGAATAAAAGCTAAGGAATCTCCTGTAAGAGGCTCTGGCAATCACATGGGCATCCAGATAAGGGAACCGTCCAGGCATCTGGGGACACAGGCTTATTCTGGTGCCCCAAAGAACACCTGCCTGGGTTTGTCCCTTCTAGATGCCCCCTGTCCCCTGGACACGCCCACTATACTCACAACTCTGGCAGCCTTATCTGTGATCTCATATTCCAAAAGGGAAGGAGAAAATTATTTCCCATGAGAACAATAGCTGTTTCTGCTAAATTTAACATAAAAAAAGAACCCATTCCTTCCATCTGCTGGGACAGAAGCCAATCATGATCATGAGAGCCACTCCAAAGAGCGGCGTGCTGAGTGACCGGGTGACCAAGAGAGGAGGGAACCATTTCTGTTTATCCGAATTCCCCAAAGAGAAGGCTCCATAGGTACTCCGGAGGGCTGCCCAGCACTCTCACCTCTGAGACTGCGAGGAATCTCTGTGGAATGAGGCCAGACAGGAGACAGGGGGTGCTGAGGAGGGGAGCCAGGGCAGGGAGGGCGCGCACGGTGGCAGGCGGGGACAGAAGGGGTCTCTGGGGAGCCAGGTCTACACACAGATGTCTCTCTGATCAAGGGGTAGGCTGCCCTCCCAGCTGGCCCAGCCTCCGGCCATGCAACAGGCAACTCCTGGCCACATCCTGCCTTACTCAGCCCTCGTGCCTCCCCCACACAGCCCCTGACGATTCTCACTTGTGCCATAACCAGCTCCAGCCCCTCCACCCGGGACCAGGCAGGCAGCTCTGACCCTCAGGGCACCACCATGCAAACAGGAAGCCCACGCACTCCACCCGCACGTGAGAAGAGTGTGTGTACACACACAGCCTGGGACCCTGGCCACCCACCCGCCCAGGTGAGGGATATGAGGTACAAGGAGCATTTTCCAAGCAGGACGGCCCTTAGTGACCCCAGCGTCCCCGAAATCGTGCAGTCTTGTCCCCACCTCCCACAGGGACAACACTGCCCCAACACACTTCACCCTCCACACACCTGTGGTGGCACCACAAACCTGGGGCCCCATGGAGCTCCCCAAGCCAGGGAAGAAGGGCTGCTTCCCAAACTGTTCCTCGGCCCTGGAACACACACAGAGGTTCTTCCCAGAAGGTGTTCATGGTCACCTGCCTTTGGGAACCCCTGGGTCATGTCACTGCTCTACTGGAGAGCTTACTGGGCAGAGCCTGGAACCCCTGGGACCTGGGTTGGACCCACAGACCCCCCCTCCACTTACTACCTGTTCCTCATCCCCCTGTGCCTCAGTTCCTACCTCTGTCCCCATTGCTGCTAGAGACCATGTAACAGGTGGAGACCTGAGCACTTGGAAATCATCACTGCTACCATTTGTACCATTGAGTCAGTGTCAACCCTGCCACCATGTGCTAGGGGCTCCCAGAGTGGGTCTGGAGGGCTCGGATCCCCAGGGAGCCCAGTCTTCACCCACACCCAGTCCATACCCCGTTCTTGGCGGGTCCAGCACTGCTGGGCCTCCAGGGAGTACAGCCCTGCGGGGAGGCCCAGGGGTCAGAGCAGAGGTAAGGTCCCCCAGGCCTGGCAGAGAGGAGAGGCATCCACACAGACCTGGGCCCGCTCCGCAAAGCACACTGGCCACACTCCTCAGCCTGCTCTTCGGAGCTGCGAAAGGCATCTGAGACTAGATGGAGCCTAGGGCTTCGGGGAGACCAGGGCTGGGGGGATGCTAGGTTTTAGCGAGTGCCCCAGCATGGAGGCCTGGCCAGGACGGCCCCCCGGGAGGAGCATGAAGACCCACGGGGTAGGCTCCAGGACCTGGATCTCAGAAAGGACATCCAAGCGAACCCCGTCTGACCTGAAGAAGAGGGGTCTAGAAGTCGGACAGCCACCAGCAGAGCTGGTGGGTTCCCCAAGGGGCAGAGCACAGGGCAGTGCAGGGGACTCTGACCCTCCCATCCCTGTTTGTCATTAGGTGGCTGGCAGGTGATGGAGTATTCCACTGTGATCTCCAGAGCACAGCCCCTGCCACGCCTCCAACAGCCAAGCACAAGTCCCAGGACAGGCTTATCACCGGGGTCAACAGCACGCCTGCTCCATCAGACTCAGGACTAGAAGTCCCAGTCCCAATGGGGGAGACAGCAGGTGACCCTCTGCTTCCCAAGAAAGGTGTCTGGCTCCACCAAGCGTCCTGGATACAGGCACCCACATCAGGAATGGTCAGCACCTCAGAACAGAGCCCCTCATCTAACTTCTGTGGCCAACTTAGCATCTGCTCAGAAGGGACCTGGCCAGCTCCAAGGCCAGCCAGCCGGCCTTGAGATTCTGACTTGGGAGGTCTGGGTGGCATTGATTTACCCACTTTCAGGGACCCAAGATGAGGCATGAGCCCCGGGGCCCACACACCAGCTGTTTCCCTGCCCTCCTCCACCCACGGCATCTTCTAGGGCTGACTCGGCCACCTCCCCGCCAGCCTCTGCACCGCACCGCACCCGATAGAGGACCCTCTCCTCCTGCGGCAAAGTAAACAGGCTCTGGGAGTGCTGACTGACAGCGCAGATGAAACCCCGCGCTCCCCCCTCGCAGATTTACAGGGGAAGTGAAATCTTATTTGCACCGCTGCCAAGCCCGGGCTGAGATGAAATTACGCCTCGAGAAGAGACCCTGCTGCTCCTCGAGGAAGCCGCTGCATCCGAGATGGGCTTATTAAAAGCCACAGTGGCCACATTTCAACCTGTTTCAGGTGTTAAGTAATTTACTGTCACCTAGAACTCAGTGGCAGGTTTTTATCATTTTTATTTCCGCAACACAGACCAACGCCCCATTGCAGGAGGAGGGGCCTGGGGCAAGGGGCACCCTGCAGGGTGACTCCAGGCCTGGCCAAAGCGACAGGGAGGGCAGGATCCAACACTCTTGTCCCATCCATAATTTGGGGGAGTCTCAATAATCCCCCAAAGACTCTCGGGACATTTTCTGAAGGCAGCATTAGCTGTATGAGAGCACAGAGTCTGGTCTCAGGACCTGACCAAGAGACACACAATCAATCAACAAGTCTTCTCCGAGGGCTGGGGATGCAGCCCAGTGTGGAGGCCCCAGGTTTAATCCCTAGTATTGCAGGAGGTGGCGGGGGGGGGCAGGGGGGAGACAGACACAGAGACAGAGACACAGAGAGAGAGGAAGGGCAGGAGCGAAGAAGAAAAGGGAAAAGGAGGAAGAGAGATCTTTTAAAATCTTTATTGACTGAGTCAGGAGCAGTCAGAGGCCAGCCTGGACCACCTAGCATCTGCTACAATCATGAGCAACAAGTCTTCGCTGAGCCAGGAGCGCACCTGTAACCCAGATGCTCAGGAGGCTGAGGCGGGGAGGGGCGGGGAGGGAGCACCTGCCTCACGCAGCACCTGCTACCTGCTCCACATCACAGCGGCCCTGGGCACAGGGACCTCTCCACTGCCGGCGGTGTGAGACCCATGCCCTCACCCCCTGGAGAGTGTCCAGTGCTACGCTTCCTCCCAGGAATTCTTGGGGAACACACAGCTTGGAACCAGGAAGCCTGCAGCCTGGGCCACAGGGGAGGAGCAGCCCCAAGTACTTGAACCCCTTCTCAGTGGTGCTGAGTGGAGGGCAGCTGATGCTTGCCCGCTTTGGGGGGGATTAAGCTTATTACGGAGGCTTTGGGAGTTTATCTGACACCCTTTCCGACACCTCCTTTCTCCACCTGTTTTCATATACTCCAGGAAGACCAAGGGGAATCTTCAAAGTTCAGGCTGAGCCAAGAGCAGAAATTCTTTAATTAGCTTTCTCTTGGATCGGGGCCCTGGCAAATGGATTAGTCATGGTGGGGGGCAGAAGGAAGGCATCGGGAGCCCTCTTTAAAGTTGAGATTACAAATCAGGGGGTGAAAGACCACAGGGCAATCTCCAGAGACAGACAGTCACCTGAGCAGGCCCTCCCCAGTTGGTGGCTGGGGCAGGGGGTGCTGGCCGATGGAACCCACCACCAGGAAGATGTGGAGATGTGCCCTGCTGAGCCCACCGTCTCAGGAAGCTGGCGAGGAGAGCAGCCTGGCACAGCCCATCTTGAGCTCCTGGGTCTCCTAATGAATGTGCCTCTTCCCCATGTGACCATCCAGATTTGTAACTTCATAATTAGGGGGGATTTCCTAAAGGGGCACCCATCTGTGAGCAGCAAGGCAGCGGGACCTGATGGTGCCAGGCGCTGGGCATCTGTCACCATGTTCCATCTTCACAGTGGGGTGGCACAGTAGGTCTTCTATTCCCATTTTAAAACAAGCAAACTAAGGCCCAGCCCTAAGCAGGTTGCTGCAGGTCACAGTGACAGAGGTTACACTGGAACCACGCTGTCCAGGGTCTTCTGTGCCTGCGTCCTCACCCCGGCATGAAGCATCCATCACCCGGCACCCAAGCGTAACTCACTGCCACCATGCGTGAGCACCGATCAGAGGCCAGGGCCATGTCATGATTGCTTTCTGTCCTCCTAACGCAGCAAGGAAGGTGGCACCCACTCAGCCTGGGACCAGGCAAAGAGAAAGCTGGCAGGAGGCTGGGGACACATCCCTGGCCAGGCTGGAGTTTCAAGAAAGACAAGGACCGAGGGAGCAGAGAGAGCGACTGCTGGGGACACCAGAGCTGGGCTGCAGGCTGGTGTCACCACAGGCCTGGCTCTCCTGCTGGCTACTTGTGCAGGGAGGTGCAGCCAGAGTGGGTGGGTGGAGGGTGAGCCAAGGACACAGAGACCCAGATTCCCAGGGACCGTGGCTGTTTGAAGTGTGACTTGTGCGCTCCCCTCAAGCTCAGCATCAAAGACAGCTTCACTGTGGTCGGGCCGCGCTGGGCTCTGCAGATAAGGGCTGCCAGGCTGGGCTGGCAGAGGAAGGTATCAGGCCCCGCAGAAGTGACCTCCCTTCCGGCCTCTCTGCTCCTGGGGAGTACCTGCCTCGGAACCCGCCCGGACACTCCACACAGGCCCGTCCCCAGGGTTGGGCGGTGCCATGTGACTGTGTAGCGCCCTGGGGCTTCCCAGCTGTACCGCCCAATGCTCCCTGGATCCCCTGTGCGGCCCAGCACCCCACCTGCTGTGTGAATGATGGTGTCCTGCGAGCCCAACAGGGCTGTCTAACCCGGAGATTCCCGGAGCAGGTGGCCAGAGCCAGCAGACACAATGTGGAGGGATGGGTGCCCCTGCTGGGGGATTTGCCCATGCAAAGGTCAGGTGAGAGAGAACTCGAAGTTAGGCTGCAGAGGCGGGAGAGGCACCGAGGCCAGGTGATGTGGTGGCTGCCAGGATGTCCAGAGGGCTGAGGTCACTGGCAGGGCCAGACCCTCCCCAGAACAAGGAGGCCAGCGTGGTAAGAGAAGCCATGAGAGGAGCCAGAGCTCCCCAACTCTGGGTCCCAACTGCCCTCTATGGACACCACCCCACCCCATCCCGCATCCCCAGTCAGGGCGCCCTGGCATTGGCCAGGGGATTGCAGAGCTAAAACTAGAAGCAGGAAGCACCACCCACCCCCAAAGAGGCCCAGGAAGACTCAGGCCACAGCCAAGAGCGTGAGGGATCCAGGCTGAGGGAGCTGGGGCTGGGGTGAGCGGGCAGCAAATCCCGGGGAGCACCCTGCGTGGCCAGCACGGTGGAAGAGGTGAGGGACACAGAGGGTAGCAGTGACTCTGCCATGTGTAGCCAGCGGTTCTAGTTCTCTTCCGACATGAGCAAGCATTTCTGAGCACCTACTGTGTGCCAGGATACAGGTTCTTCCCCAGGACCACAAGGTGCTTCCACATAGCAATACCTGCCATGGGGGCCTCCCCACCGGGTAAAGAATGATGTCCCTTATTTCAATTAGCCTCTTCTTGATTGCTGGCGAAGTCCTGCCTCTCTTCACTTGTTTACTAGCCATTTGTTTTCCTCCTACCGGGAATTGCCTGTCCATATCTTCCACCCATTTTTCTTACTGATTTGTAGGCGCTCTTCGCATCTTCCTGAGGAGTGAGTGGAGAAGCGGTCTTCTCCTGGAAGGCCCTGGGTCCCGGAAAAGGGAGGAGGACGTGGGTGTGTTTGGGGTGCTCTCACCAGGTCTCTGTCCCCTACCCCCACCCCTGGCTCTGTGCCAGTCCCCACAGGCCAAGTGTGGCAGAGACGAAAACCTTCTGTAGGTGGGAGCCCCTGCCAGGCCCGCATCCTGCTTGGAAAAACCCAGCAGGTTTATTCTTCACTGACACTGAGAGGTTACACTGCCAGCGGCTGGCAGGGTGCCCCCAATGGCACCCAAGGGGAGCCGGCTGGCAAAGTTGGCATCGAGGAGGAATAAAAGGCCTTCACTATGCCAGGCCGGTCTCGTGGGGGGACCATGCGACAAAAGGCGCATGTCCTGAGGCTTCAGACACTCCGACCAGCATGCTGCAATCCCACCCCACCTTGGCACACATCTCCCTGCCCCCTCCGGCTATCCAAGTCCCTCTAAGCCAGGCATGCTTGCACGCACCTGTAATCCCAGCACTCAAGAGGCTGAGGCAGGAGGATCGGTGTGAGTTCAAGGCCAGGCTGGACTACATAGTGAGACCCTGTCTCAAAAAACCAAAATCAAAACCAAAACCAAACCAAACCAAACAAAAAACTTATCCCTAGAGTGACCCTGGCCTGGAGGAGTCACAAGTGAGCCCTGCCCTAGCTTCTCATGTCTCAGCAAACAACGAAGGCCAACAACCTGATTCCAAAGCTTATCACGGCAGTAATGCTTAGGGAGACAAAGACAAAAAGCCCTGCTTTGCTGCAGCAATGGCTGCTGGCAGTCCTCGAGGGCCCTTCCTGCAGCTGGGGGTGGCTGGGGCACCAGGCTGCAGGCTTGTCTGCCCGCATCAGGTGCTAAACGGTTGCCCAGTACAGTTCCCAGGGCCACAGAGCCTGTGAGACTGCAAACTGCCTGCTCACCCTCTGCCCCATCTCTCTGCCCATACCCCAAGGCTCTGTGAGAGCCAAGAAAGACCTGCCGGCACCCTCTTCCCACCCTTCACCCACCCTGAGCTCCGCAGGGAACCCTGGACCAGACTGCAGGGCATCGTCCTGGCACTGGCCAGCAGCAGCCAGCAGAAGGCCGCCCATGCGGAGGGCAGCCCAGGGGCACCCTGGGTAGCCCAACTACCATTCTGCTTCTGGCCACGCTTGGGTGAGCCCTCCAGGGAGGTCACAACGCAACAGCAGAGGCAGCTGCCTGCCGGGGGTGGGGTCCGAGGGCCCTGGACGCGCAGCTCTCCCCACGCTCCCTGGGGTGGTTACTGTGCCCCCTCTCCTCACTCGCTCACTCACCCACAGGTGCTCCCTGGGAAGCACGGGGACAAGGCTGGGATTCAAGCTTCCTGGATCCCAGACAAGTCACTTAATGTCCCTACACCACAGTTTCTCAACCAGGAAAGTACAAATGACAGCAGCCACCTCCCAGGTCATTATGTAGTGATTGTTCTAGGCCCAGAGAGTTGCCAGAGGAGGCTGGGACCACCTTCTGCAGCTGCAGGGTACAGGCCAGACCCTATGTGAGGGTGAGGGGCAGAGAGGAGGCCCCTGAAGACCCCAACAGCCCCTTCCAGGAAAAGATGGAACAAGGTCCCGAGACAAGTGGTCATCCAGGACTAAACATCCCCTCTTTGGGGCAGATCCACTGTGCAACTCTTCCAGTGCTCGGGTGGGGGGCCCCATACCAGCATGAGGGCGCCACGTGGTTTCCAGGAGCCCTGACCCATTCATCCCCCTTGTCTGGGATTAAAACCATCCTGATGCAGAATTAGCCACCAGCTCAAGTGTGGTGAAGTGGAGAAAGGACAGACATACGGGCGTCTTCCACCCAGGATTGTGCTCTGCACGGGGGGCCTGGCGGAGCCTGGTGGGACAGCAGGTGGGGACAGAGTGGCAAGGAGGCTCCGCAGGCAGGCAGGCTCCGAGGTGGCTGAGGGCTGAGAGGCAGGGTTTGCAAGGAGAGCTCTCCACAGCCTCCCTGGGAATTTATGCAGCGGCCTGTGTGATTCCTAAGGCGAGACGAATCTCGAGGCCGCTTTTCTTAGCAGGAACAAGTCTTTCCCTCAAATCGAGGGTGACACACTTTTAAACTCCCCATATTAAGGAGGGAAAGATTTTTACTGGCCCCCTGAGGCAACTCTTATTAGTCACAGGCTCCTGTTTGAGAAATCGAAACCGCAGACTGTGGGCCTGGGCACGGCCAGAGGCCAGAGGCCAGGCCACCCAGAGGCTGGGCAGCAGCAGACAGAGAGTGAAGCCATGGGATGTCGCATGAGGCTGGCTGGGGGTGGCTCTGGACCAGCTGTAGGGGAAACAGCTGGGATCTGACTCTTAGCACGCAAAAAAGAAGGGTGGTTCAGGGGTACAGCAGGATGGAAAAAAGAAAAAAGGGTAGAGCGTGGAAAGAAAAAGGGGCATCACGCTGAAACCCAACTTGACCTCCAAGCTGAAAGCTATAAAATCTAAAATCCTGTTTCCTTTCAGTGACAACTGATACGAATTTCCAAGCTACATCCCCTAGGAAGGTCCAACAGATTGGCTCAGTCTGCCTTTGAGGTGTCACCTGGGCTGGGGCCAGGGTGCAGTGCCAGGACCCAAGGTGCCCCAAGCAGCCACCAAGAGCATACACTACACGGACAGGCATACACCGTGGTCTCTGGACAGACCAGATACCAGCATTAAGTGGCAAGAGAGAGGCCACTTGGCCATGGCCAGGAGCTGTCAGGAGACTGGTAAGTTAGAAGCCACCAAGGATATCCTGCCTGAGGGTTCCAGGTATGGCCAGGGGCACTGGGCACATTCCAGCGAGATGCCCAGGTCACAGTGCCCTCTGTGTGCACACACGGTGAGGGTGTGAGTGCATGTGCGTGCACGAGTGCGGCACTGGAGACTAAAGCGCTCGGCCACTGAGCCACAAGCCCCGCCTTAGCTAGGTTCTTTGCGCTCCTCTTTGAATGGTTCTTGATTTTATTGTGCTTGCTTTTCAGTGGGAATCAGTAGGTTAAACACTTTTTAAAAATCAATTCCTGCTCACACACCCACTTCAGTGGTAACAGCAGTCACTGTTCATTAAATCCCAGCCACGTGTCTAACACTCGCCACCTTTGGAGGGCCTGTGGCTCTGCAGTGGACAGATAAGGAAACCTAGGCTCCAGGAAGAAGGTGACTCCTGGTCAAGGTCACAGCAGCTTGTAGGTGGCCGTGGCAGGACGTGCACCCAACATGTCCCAGGCCCAGAGGGCTGCTCAGGATACGAGGGACTCTGGTCACCTTCTCAGGAAGGCAGTCGAGGCCAGGAAGGCACAGAGAGGCAGCCGGGTGACCCAGAGAACTCCCTCCCAGGACACTGCCCAAACCCTTCCTCCCAAATCCACCCCATCTTCCTGTCCCCCTCCCAGGGGAAGTTCCTGCTGGCTGCCCGAAGGGATTTAGCTCCTTTGACAGGGGATGTGCGGCGAAGTTCCTGTCGCAGGTGTCAATTCTGGGCCATTTGCTCCATAGATTTTCATGTTCCTATTTCTCCTCCACATCCACAGCAAGGTAGCTGTTGCTTTTTCAAAAGGGCTGTAGCGTTTGATGATGTTTAAACTGTATGTGAAATACAGCCAGGCGGCAATAATAAAACAGCCTGAGTCCCGCTGGCAGGGAACGGCTGGCGGCCGCCTGCTCTCCCCACCCGTGGCCACCGCTCACTCCCATTTTTATGGCAATTACAATGTCCCAGAGGGAGAGGAGGCAGCGGGAGCGGATGGAGGGAACCGGCTGTTCTAGGGCCACTTGTTGCGGCTGTGAGGTGGCACCAGCCCTACGCAGACCTCTCACATCCCCACTAGGACCCAGCACCACACCCAGCTGCTGTCCTCACTGGCACCCCCGCCATGCCATGGATATAAATAGCAGGTCCCCTCCCCTGCCCACCTGCAGAGAGCGGGTGTCCCCAGCTGGCCCAGCCCTGGAGCAGACTGCTTCTACCCTCCACCCGAGGGGCCCCGGCCCCAGCCCTGGCTCCGGCCAGTCGTTAGTGCCCCCACTGCACCTGATCGGGGTACCCGCTGCGCAAGCACCTGGGGCGCCCTCACCATGACAGGCCCTTGGGTGAGACCAGTCACACCTGGCCCTGCACTGAGGGGCTCCAGGCTAGCAGGAGGCAAAGTGCTGGGTGCTCCAGGTGGTGGCTCCTCCTTCCTCTTAACCCCTCAGGCACCAGGCACACCTGTGGAAACTGAGGCCGGGTTTGTCCTACTTAGGGTTGGAACCAGACCATCACCACGGTCTGCCTCGTGACCAGCGACAGCCAGGCCCAGCCATTGCCCTGGCCCCTCGGGACTTCTGCGCCCTTCCGATAGGCATTCAATGCAGACCGCAGGGAGGGGCAGCGTAAGGGTGCCACCGAGCTCTGAGAAACACAGTTGCCACCAAGGCCTTTGTTTATTTAGTTTTGCAAAACAAACATAGGGACCAAAGGTGACCTTCCACAGGCAGACCCAGGTTGGGGGCGTGGAAGCTGGCAGGGAGGCAGATGCAGCCAGGCTGATCTGGATGACATGAGTCACACAGCTTCCCTGAGGACAGCCCTTGCCCAACCACCTCCCACCACGCATTCCCCTTCCCCGCACCAGCATCCCCAGCCTGCCTGCTCTGCCCCCTGGTGGCCACGACACCCCAAAAACTGATGGTCAGGTAAAGTCAGGAGGGGTCATCCCCATACCCCTACTCCTGCCCCCAGCTAGCAGGTGACCCAGCTCCCCACAGAGAAAACAGGAAAGAGGCGCCATCCCCATCCTTATCCCAAGCAAGTGTGGGTGCAAAAAAGAAGGGTGGTTAAGGGGTGCAGCCCGTGACAGCAAGAACCAGGGACCCTCCTGGGGGTCGGCCCCACGCCAGGCTCGAACAGGCACTTACACAAACCATTCCTTTCAGACTCACAGCTCTGGGGGCTGGGACTGCATGCACTCGGCTCTGCACTCTACAGAGAAGACAAATGCAGCTCAGAGAGGTGAAGTGACTTGAGCAGGGCTGCACAGCTGTCACACGGTGGCGCTGGGGGCTGTACCTGGGGCTGCTGCTCCCAATTACAAGGCATTCCCTCTAGAAACCAAGTCGATGGCGCCGGGAGGTGAGGGGCCGGGACTCCTTAGGGTTTACTGTGTCCCTGAGGGGTCAGGGTCAGGGGAGAGGAGGGATGGGGTTGCCATGGAGATCGAACTCCCTGCACCCCTGACATCACTGTCTGGCCTGAGCTGGTGCTGAGGAGGTGAAACGGATGCTGGGCTGGGGAGGGGTCCTTCATCTCCACCTGTCAAGCAGGCGGCGAGCCACAGGGCAGCCTGAGGCCGCGGGGGCCCTGCGCCCAGGTTGCAGCGCAGCGTTCCGTTCTGGAGATCAAGCCCTGGCCACGCTCGGCCGATTTAATGGTGCCCATTAATTTCCCAATACACACATTCCCAAGAGCCCCGGTCTCCTCGGCTCGGTGCCTGGGACGGCATGTCGGGGACACAGGCAGGCAGGTGCACAGGTGCGGACACCAAGGCCAGGTGGCCTCAAGGACAGGAAGAGCTGGACAGAGAGCCTCAGGGTCACCAGGCACTGGCAGGAGCCTGCAGCCAGGCCGCAGTTACCTAACAGGAACAAACGGGCCGAGGAAAGGGCCACGGCTGAGTGAGGCCGCCTGGTCTGAGGCCTTGCTCTGTCACTCCCTGCTGTGTAACTCTGAGCAGGTGACCACCCTCTCTGGGCCTCAAATGACTCCCCTGGAAATGTAGTAAACACATGCCCTGTCCCCTTAGGGCTTTGCAAAGAGCCAGAAACCTGAAGGGAAGGGACACAGCCACAAATGTCTTCCACTGCCCTCATCTATGAAACCAGTCAGGCCCATCCACCACAGAGGAGTGAGCTGCTTCCTTCCTGACATCTGACCAACTCTCAGAGGCATTTAGTCACTCATTCATTCAACAAACACCTACTGAAACCCAGGACATAGTTCTTGGGTCCAGGGTCCAGAGTACTCCTTCACCTTGACCATGGAAATGACAGGAAGGTCTGGAAAATGAACAGGAGACTTGCCAGAAGACCTTGGAGTGGCAGGACCTTCCCAGATCCTCCTGTGTTCCACCCACTGGCCACAGCTCGGCTCACTGGACCAGGCCCAGCAAGCCCAGGAGGGAATCTCAATAATTCAGAAGGGATCCATCATTTATGAATTTATATAACCACCCTCGACCTTGTGGGAATGAGCCACCTCCCCCTGCAGTGGTGGGAACAGCTCCCTGTAGTCACTGGCTCTTCTGGCCATCATCGGGAAGGGGCTGGCAGACTGCTGTCCCCGCTGGCCTCCCAGGCAGAGAGAGCTGTGCAGAAGCAGAGCTGGTCGTGTCCCCTTTAAGCCCCAGTTCCAAAGACACGGGTTTGATTCCTGGCACTGCCTTTCACCAGCGTGATGGCCTGGGGGTGCCTGAGTCTCCCTATCTGCAAAATGCGGGGGCACATGAGTGCCTGCTTCAGAAAGGAGGCGACACATATGGTAGGGGCAACCTTGCATGGAAGGAGCACCCCAGAACAGCCTGAGGGGTGGGGGTTCAGCGGGGACATAGGAAGGCAGATAGCCGGAGCCCCCACGCGGGCCTCCAGGGCCTTGAACCTGGGCCCAGACCCACATGTGGCCCAGCCACCTCCAGCTACCCAGCAGCTGGGCAGGGGACGACGCGCCCACTGGGAAACTGAACCAGCCAGCAAAGGGGAAGCGAAAAGATGAAGAGATGGTCCCCCCTCCCATCTCACGGAGCCCAGCAAACCCCATCCCAGCTCTGCCGCTCCTGAGCTGTCTCTGAGCCTCAGTTTTACCACTGGTACTGCACGGTTGGTATCACAGTGCAGGAAATGGGCAGGGGGTACATGGAAACAGAGCCAAGACCCGGAGGGGAACTGCCCCTCTGCCTGGGCACCCCGTCCTTCCCACCTTGCGCTCCCCAGCCCCACTGGCTCTTTCCCCAGTCACACAAGTGAAATGTCTGCAGCAAGTCTGACCAAGCCCCCTAATTCAGGATGGGGCCACAGCCATAGTGCAGGTCAATGTCCTCCCCACTCCCCCTCACCCCGCTCCTGCCAGCACGCTTCCTCCCTCCTTCCCTCCCCTTGGATAGCCTTGCCCAACTTTCAACAAGAGGCCTACTCAACTGAAACACCCCTCCTCCAGGCAGCTGCCAGGATTGCCTCCAGGGCCCGCAGCTGGACTCCCCGCCTTGATACACTTTCATTCCCTTTCCATTCGTTTGTATGCTGCCCCTTGGTTAAGATCAGAGACGGAGCTTCATAGTGCAGGCCGACTTTCTCCCATTCCTGGTGCCCACCCCGAAAGTCTGCTGGGTGACCCTCAGTCACCTGTGAGGTGGGGCCTGTCACCTCTTGCAATGAATCCCAGTCTGATCACTGGAATGGGGCGACTGTCCTGCCTCCTATGGGCATAGTGAGGTGGCCCCACAGGCTGAGTGGTCTGACCCAGGAAGTGGCACCTGGCCTCTGTCCCAAGAGCAGGGAACACCAGGCCAGCTGGGTGGGATGTGCACAGTCAGGACGGTTCGGCCAGTCTGGTTCGGCCCGGTCTAGTCAGGTCCAATCCGGTCTACAGAGCTCTCTGCATGCTGGCCGGGTGGCCACGGCTCTGGGCACCGCCCCTACCACTGCGTGGAGGTTTCTGCTGTCGGCAGCGGCCAGCAAGCCTCAGCAAACACATTTAAATCTGAAGTGACAGATAAAGCGATTTACGGTGACAGTTTAGCGTCAGATCACTTCCCACCAGGCAGTCTGCGTCCCTGCGGCCCCCTGCTTGCTAGTCCATCAAGGATGTCTCTAAATCACTGACTGCAGCTGCAGCCAGTGATGGCCCAGCCGGGAGCAAGGGTGGGGCTGCTGGCTTGGTGGCCAGGCCTGTGCCCCCCTAGGCAGCTGGACGTGATGAGGCGACGGGGACCAGAGTACTCGGCAGCTCGCAGATTTTCACAAATCAAAGTTCCAGGACTTAAGGAAGCAGAGCGCCCCTTCATGCCTGATTTTAAATAAATAAGTGGTTTAAAAGCCTCCCCATGAGGGCAGCTTGTCGTGGTGAAACATAGCTCTGCGCTGTCCTCCTCAGCCCAGCCTACGTGCCCCGAGCTCCTCAAGCCCTCCCGGATCCCCCTCGCCTCCCACCACCTCCTGGCAGAATTAATTGGTCCCCAGGGCGTCACACGGTGCTTTATTGGACCTTCTTTGCAGCACTTTGTCACATTATATTCTGCTTAGCTACTCTGGCTCCTCAGTTCCCCGGTACTAATGTACAAGGCTCTCTGCGCTTGCACTGAGGCTGGCACCGCATGGCCTAAGGGCATCACCATCCTCACGCTCACCCTGGGGAGTGGCTGCCACCGAAGCCAATTTTCATATGAGAACTCAGAGGCTCCATGGCCCCAGCAGGAACGGAGTGGGGACTCCTGCCCGGCTTGGCCTCTGTGCCATGAACCTCACGCACTGGCCTTAGATGACAGAGGGCAAAGATTCCGAATGGGTCTGCACAAAGCATTGCATTCATCTCTGTACCCCACTGTTGGGTCCTCAAGGTCACAGCTGGGCAGCTGGACCCTGGGGCTGGCCAACAATGGGGGGTCTTTCTTTGTGCCCAGAGACTTCCTGTCCCGGACAAGGGGTGCACATGCACAGGGCTGGTGAGCAAGCTTGACGAGAAGAGAGGACACAGACACTCTGAAGGATGTTGTACCCTCCCAGGTGGAGACCGCCAGACCCCTGAGAGTTACAGGCTGGCCCTGAGAATCCCCTGTTTGTACAGCATTGAGGGGGGCACAGGAACCCCCAGCTTATCTTGCTGGCGTAGCAGCCCCATTTAATTAAGACAGATGTGGCACGCCCTCGTGGGCAGCAGCCACGGCCAGCACAGATTGTCAGAGCCTGAGCCTCTCCTGGGCCCCACACTATTAAGTGACCTTGGCCAGAGCCCATGGAGTGCAGCCGAGGTGTCCCTGGGGGGTGCTCAGGGGCTTGGCCTACTCCTGTGACCTCGAGCACTGCCACGCACCCAGGCAGGCATCCCCCCTTGTATTCTGTGCCCGGCTGCCCACCTCAGCCCTCCACGCACCACATAGCTCGTATCCTATCACACCTACCCCTCATCCCATCACAAACACCAGCAGAGTCGGGGTAAAAACCTGCCTCAGACTCCGAATGCTGGGTAGGCAGCGGGAAACGGTCTGATTCCAAAGCCCTAGGGGAAGAGAAGGAGCAGGGTGGAGGCAGGGAGGCTCTGGAACCCTACCTCCCCCCAAGATCCTGGTCCTGTGGAGGGGCCCCAGCTGGGCTGGAGAAACCCCCAAGCCCACATCTTCTCCAGGCAGATGAGGCCCTGGGGTCCCGATCCCCCTTCCCTCACAGCCCCTCCCCAGCTCCCCTGCATCCCGCCTTCCAGGTTCCCCGCAGCTGGAGTGAGGCCCAGCTGGTGACACAGCACCCCATCTGGCAGCAGGGACAAAAGGAGACCCCCACACAGCAAATCCAGAAGTTCTGGCTGGACCTCAAGCCTCCAGCTCTGTCTGACACTAGCCCAGTCTCCATGGGCCACCAACAGCCGTGGGGGCCAACACTGCTCTTGGCTTCAAAAATAAAAATTAAAAAATTCCCACCCGCACATAATTGCTCTTCCCTTTTGCCTATTGTGGTGGCTCCGTGGTCGGCACTGAGAAGCAATTATTCACAGCTAATGATTATAATCAAGTCAAATAGAATTTAATGGACACGTATTCTCTTCCTGCTTGAAACTTTACATATGAATTAAGCACATATGGTTTTCACGAGGCACAGACGTAGATTTATGCGGACCGGAGAAGCCCGGCGTTGCGTTGCCCACGACTTTTATCCAGCTAATAAACAAGCTGATTTACGGCTCTGCTGGCGGCGCGATCTCTGCTGCCCCCTGGTGGGCGGTGTATGGGGTGGAACCACTGCTGGGGACCCTTGGGAGTGGGAGGGGGCAAGGTCCCCTCCCAGGCCGCCCTCAGGCCTGGGCACAGGTTCTGTGAGGGGAACCCCGAGTCCAGGCCCTCACCGTGAGCCATTCTCCGGGACTCTCCGTGGGTCCCAGGTGCTCTGGGCTAAGACTAGAAAAAGGAGCAGCTCCCAGGAAAACGTGCCAGGAGGTGCCCGGGAAACCAAGGCAAGCAGGGGGAGGGGAAAGCTGCCCATCTTCGGGCAGGGCTAACCCCCAGGAGGACACGGAGGGCGCTGAGTCCAGCCCCAAGCCCACAGAGTGATGAGTGACAGTGTCATTCAGGCCTCAGCACCCCTACAAACTGACAGTGATCGTCTGTCACCCCCACAGTGCAGAGGAGGCACACAGAGAGAAGAGAGTCCCCAGAGAAACAGCCAACACTGTCCCTGCCCCAGCCCCAGCCCCAGCCCCAGCCCTGAAGCCACCAGAGTGATGCTTGGAGTGAGGAGCCGAGAGCCACTGCGCCCGTCTGACCAGTCACAGGGCACTCAGGGGGAGCTGTTGCCCGTGCCGTAGCCTCGGAGCCCCAGCCTGCTCCACCTGTGTCCCATGACGCTGCCGTGGTCCCTGTCTCCTCACCGTGGCCCATGCAGCAGCCAATCACCAACCAGGTAGGGAAGGGGCTCCCACTCTTCCCCACCGCAGGCCACCGTGCAGCTCAGGAGAAGCAGCCAGGGGACACCTCCCTACCCTTCCTGTGTGCCTGAGACCACACAGTCATGCACCAGGTGGCCCCCTTTGTAGCCATCCCTTCTGCCAGCCCAGACAATGTCACACAAACAGGCAGCAAGAATGTCCTTCTCCACTGGGCCACTGTGATGTCTGCCAACCAAGAGATGGCTGAGCTCTGCTGCCCCCAGATGGACTCAGACCTCGCTGCCACCCACCTGCACCAGGGGCCTGGGGGCCATGCGGCAGAGCCATTGGGAGAACCCCAGAGAAGCTCTCCTGCCCCTGCTGGCTAGCCAACCCAGTGGGAACGAACTCCTGTGCACCGGTGACAGGCAGCACAGGGAAAAGGACACAGCCCGTGTGACTACAGTCCTGCCAACACCAGCGCAGGCAGAAACGCAGAGCAATGCCACTCCCGGGACAGGGTGACTGGCCACGTTGGCCCACATCCTGCAAGCCCAGTCCTTATGGAGACCAACAGGGCACCAACAGCATCATGCCACCCGGTCCCAGAGGCACTGCCAAGGGACAGCTCCTTTGCCAACCTGGGGATCATGTATAGCCACTGCAAACCCAAAGCCAAGAGAGACAGAAGGAAATTCCAGAAGCTCTTGGGGGGACCCAGGCCTGCATAGGTGGGGAGAGGCGGGTCTTCCCTCTGAGCTGGAGCCCAAGACAAGAGGGCCTTCCGTGATGGCCCTCTCTTCCGTGAGGAGTCCCAAGAAAGAGGGGCCCCTACTCAGATGCGGGGTATGAGGGCCACACTGGATCAAGCGAGCTGGCTGGCCCAGACCTGGCTGCACTTGACCCAGTTCCATGCACACACACGTGCCTGCTGGACTTGCCCAGCCCTTGACATCCCACTCCCCAGCACTCCAGAGACCTCCCCAGAGCCTATGGAACCCCGCCAGACAGCTACTACTGCCCAAGCGCAGCAGCAGCCGCCTCGGACTCCACACTCACCACGATAAACTGCCAAGCCAGCAAGAGGCCGAGCAGCTCCCATTTCCAGCACTGCTGGAGAGCTGCCAGGGGCGGCGGGGGGCCCTCTGCACCCATCCTTCCCTCCGCCCCCCTCCGCCCAGGTGCAGGGATAGGGGGTTTAGAGGAAGGGAAATGGTCATGGCACCCCCGAGGTGGGACCCCCAGGGCCTGCCCGCTGCTTTCCCGGCAGGACAGCCTGGCGCGGCCTGCTTCCAACCATCCTCTCTGGCTCTCCTCCTCCTCCTGCTGCTGATGGCTCTCAGAGCTGCGGGGCAGCCTGACGCTGCGGGTCAGGGCTTCGAGCGAAGAGGAGCCCAGCAGCCGACGCACTGGGCTCGGGCGGTGCCAGGGGGCCAGCCTCGCCTGACAGCCCGAGCCTCTCTGGAGCCAGGTGGCGCCCATCCACATCCGGCGCGGCACACCAGAGCCAAGCCAGAGAGGCGGCCACCCGAGCCTGGCCCGGGCCAGCTACTCACCGGCGTTGACAATGGCATCCACCTCCAATTTGGTGATGTCGCCACGGAACAGTGAGATCTTCTCATTCAGCTGCTTGTCCTTCTTATACTTGGAGTCCTCCACCTTTACAGACACCCCTGGAACAGGCAGGGGCTGAGAGTCACAGGGCAGCTCCCGTGGCAGTGGGACCCAGTCAGGGCCCATGGGCCATCCCAACCCCACCTGGATGCAGCTGGCACACTGAGGAAGGACCTGCTGTATGCCAATGAGGCCTCCAACACTGCCACAGGCAGGTGCGGCGGTAACATCTCACATTCCCACTTCACAGATAGGGAAACCGAGGCTGGGTGGGGTAAGCGACTTGCCCAGGTTGCTGGTTACCAGGCTCACCTCTGTAGCACCCCACCCACCCCCTGCATCTGTAAAGCCCAGCTCCAGACAACCCAGGTGGCTTTCAAGGCTTAGGGCCTCTTTCCTAACAGGTGTCTTGCTAATAAAAACTGCACTGGCTTCGGGCCGTGTGAATAATTGAACAGGGCAGCCCTGGGGAGGACCCC
Source organism: Hydrochoerus hydrochaeris (assembly GCA_004027455.1). Classification (NCBI taxonomy): domain Eukaryota; kingdom Metazoa; phylum Chordata; class Mammalia; order Rodentia; family Hydrochaeridae; genus Hydrochoerus; species Hydrochoerus hydrochaeris. Next base: position 49,011 of record PVLA01008267.1, read on the forward strand.
ATGCAGCAAGCATTGGAGTCTTCCTAGCTGCACAACTCTCCCACCCGGGGGTGTGAAGAGCCAGTGGGGCCTGGCAGGAGCAGGGCCTACCTTTCGCTGCCTCCTTCCATGTCGGGATCTTTTTCAGCCTGATGAAGTCCCGGCAGAAGTAATGTTCCTCCCGCTGCTTGTCACTCAGACCCTTCAGAAAGGCTGTAGGGCAGGGTGGATGGCAGGAAGGAGGGTCAGGGTGGCAGCGAGGGCACAGGGCAGTCACTCCCACCCCCAGGACCCCTCCCCTGGAACCCTCGCCTGCTCCGGGGTTGGCCAGCCCCCATCGGGCCTTGCACAGCCCTGTGGGAGGGAAGGCGGAGGGGGGGTGCACCCAGCAGCCCCCAGGACAGCCTGCCCTGCTCTCTGTGCTTAGAAGGGAAACTGAGGCCAAGGGTGGTGGAAGGACTGCTCAGACACCACACTGGCTCAGAACTGGACCTGGCCACTTAGCAGCTGTGTCCCCACCTCTCTAGATCCCTAGTTTCTTTGTTTATAGAAGGAAGATTAAGACTCCCCCAGCAGAATAATTTCAGACTAGCACGTGCCAAGCCAGGCAGCTTGGTGGCACTCAGTCGGTTACATTACCAACCAGTCACATCATCCACATGAGCTGGGGACAGGACAACTAACTGCCTCGGAGGAAGTACAAACCGGATACAGCATACACCTGTAATCCCAGCACTCTGGGAGGCTGAGACAGGAGGATCTCAAATTCCAGCCTAATCTGGGCAATTTAGCGATTTAGGGGGACCCTGTCTCAAAAGAAAAACTTTTTAAAAAGAGATGGGGAAAAAAAAGAAAAAAAAGTCGATGGGGCCAGCGACTTAGCTCAGTGGCATAAGCACCTGCCGGGCAAGTGTGAGGTCATGAGTTCAATCCCCGGTACCACAAAAAAGAGAGAGAGAGAGAGAGAGAGAGAGAGATGGGGATGCAGCTCAGTGGGAAAACCTTGGTTTCCACCCCTGGCACAGCAGAAAAAAAAAAAGCAAAGGAAAACAAAACAAAACTATAGAAGCAAGAAGATCAGGCGCCTGGTGTCAGACTGGCTGAGTCCCCACCGACGGTGGCCAGCCTGGAAATGCACCCTACCCTTTCACAAAGGTGGAGGAAGCAGGGGTCCAGGGAGGCTGGGAGGCTGCCCTCGGTCACAGAGCTGGTGAGTTTGGCCAGGGCCACCTGCTCAGGGACTGCGGGTCTGGTGGAAGGCTCCCTTGCAGCGCCCTGCCTCTCCCTTCCCTTGGGCCCACGCAGGACACAACCCCAAGCCCGGGGGCTCTTCCACCCGGCAGGCTGGTAGCTCGCGGGCTCCCCCTGCCGACCCATGGCGGCCTGCGCACCCAGCCTCAGCCGCCGGGGCAGCCTCGGGACAGGGAGGATGCTGGGTACACGCAGCAAAGGCCCCACCGCATCGAGGGACTCAAAAAGCATCGGAAAGCAGCTAAGAGAGGGAGCGCAATCAAAGGAGGTGGCGAGAGCAGAAGGGCCGCATTCGGGAGGCTTGTAGCACCACTAACCACTGAACTGCAAATCGAGCCTGGACCATGATGCACAGCGGCCACTTCTCACCCCAACCCATTACTGCATTCATTGGGCATCTACAACAGGTCCTACCCTCGGGTCCTACGCTTGTTTATATGGTGTAAACAAGGTCCTGGCCCTTGTGAATCTAAAGGCCAGTTTAAACCAGATGTGTGCCTATAATCACAGCACTTGGAAGGCTGAAGCAGGAGGGTCACCAAAACTTCAAAGCCAGCCTGGGCTGCATAGTGAGTTCAAGGCCAGCCTGGACTACACAGCGAGACTTTCTCAAAATAAGTAAGTAAATAAATTAAATTAAAATCCAGTCAGGGACACTGAGCCTGATCCAAGTGTCCTATAGTCTAGCCACTCAAATGCTGAGACAGGCAGAGAAAAAAGACATTCTGAGGCTGGGTGAAGAGGTAACTGGAACCCTAGGGACCACAGGGCGGAGATGGAGGTAGCTGGACCCAGGAGGGTGCTCCCAGCCTCCTCCCTCCCTCCACCCCCAGGCACAAAATTCGGGAACAAGACAGGCTCCTGGGGGAGGGGCCTGCTAGGATTTGAAAGGTGCTGAAGAACCTCCCAAGCCTCCACTGCGTGACCCACAGAGGCAGTGGCACACAGCTGTGGTCTTGGCACTTAGGAGGCTGAGGCAGGAGGTCTGACAGAGCCCAGGAATTTGAGGTCAGCCTGGGCTACACAGCAAGGCCTCATCTCAAAACAAAGAGCTGGGCGTGGTGGCACACACCTGTAAACCCAGCACTCAGAACTGAGGCAGGAGGATCGCAGTGAGTTTGAGGCCAGCTCGGACTATGTAGAGACCCTGTCTCAAAAAAACAAACCAAAAGGGGCTGGGGATTTAGCTCAGGGCCATAAGCACCTGCCTTGCAAGCGTGCGGTGGTGTTTGATCCCTGGTACTGGTAAAAAAAAAAAAAAAAAAAGCAGAATAAATATTTATCAAGCATCCACCCTGCTCCTAGTCTGGGGGTAAAAGGCTCCTGGGGAGAAGAGACCAGGAAAGCTCCAGGAGGAGGTAACCCTCGGGTCTATCCCCAGGAACTCCACCTCCACCAAGCAGAAAGCCCCCCCCACCACAAATTCCTGCTCTCCCCCTGGAGGCTGCAGGTGCCCTTGGACACAGGTCCCCTCCCTCTCCCCCCTCCAGAGGCACGGAGGAATGGAGGCTGACTCCACAGTCATCGCACGCTGCTACCTCCCCAAGGAGCAGGAACCACGGCCATCTGCCACACCTGGTCCGTCCTGCCTGCCTCGGGTCACCAGGCGTGAAGGGCCTGCCCACCTTGTCCTTCCCCCTGCCCCAGCTGCCCTGGTCCTCAAACACTCAGGGCGCTCGCCTCGCGCGCCCCACAATCCCCCTGCTGTCTGTGTCCTCCCCCCAGGCTCCCCTGGGCCCCTCCTCTGTGAAGGTCGAGGTCATGGTTAGGCAGGCGCACTGCGGCCTCCCATGTGCACCGGGGCCTCCAGCCGCCTCGCCTCCTCTTCCAACCCGTACCCTCCCTAGGGCTCCACATCTGACCCTGGGAAGCCCGTTTCCCAGCTAGCCCCCCGCTCCCCACCTTTCTCCCACTCCTCACAGAGCTCCCCAGGAAGCCTAGGAATATAAACCAGCTCCTGCCCCTCCCCGTAAAGCTCAGCTCCACACCCTGCAAGTGGCCCATACAGACCCCAGCTCCCTCCCAGCCTACTCCACACGACACCCCGCCTGCCCGCCTAGCCAGTGGTTCCCAAAGAACCAGGTGGCTGCCTGCCTGGGCCTCTGCACCCGCTGTGCCCTGGCCTGGATGCTACACTTCCTCTAAGGTCCCTTCGGACCGAACTCTGCTCCTGCAGTGACGTGGAGTACTTTGCCTTCGTCTACATCAACGCCCTGGCCGTGGCCATCTGGGTTCAGTTCACGTGAGGACCCGGCCCATTCAGGCCGGGCTCCCACCCAGGGCGCTGCACACAGCATTCGGAGTGTCCGCAGGGGGCTGCGGGGTGAACCATAAAATGAATAAGCTGTGAGCCAAAGGCGGAGCAGGAGTTTGTGAAGCGATGGCTTTTCCAGGCAGGGGGACTGGCATGTGCCAAGACCCCGAGGAAAGGGGAGCATGGGGTGGAAAATGGGGGGAAGCCAGAATGGTTGAGCCAAGCCTGAGGTGTCAGGGTGACCTGGTGGGACCGGGCCCAGGCTGCAAAGGCACCATCATTCCTCCTGGGCAGCAGGTCCCATGAGTCATGGGCTCCAGACCACCCAAGGAAGGGTCACCCTTTCTGAGCCTCCATTTCCTGACCTCTGCTGTGGGGACAAGGCTGGGTCAGAAAGGAGAGGCCAGCTTGGCACCCGGCCACCACGCTCACCAAGACCGTGAGCCGAGAGTGCAAGTGGCACTGAGTCAGACGAGACGCACTGCGGAGGAGACTTACTGCCCAACCAGAGCGCTCAGGAGGGGGAGGGCTTTTAGAATTATTTGGGTCCCCATACCGGTCATCTTGTTTGTGCCTGAAGACCAACCCCCGCCAGCCTTGGTGTGACCCACCATGGGCACTGCCAGCCAGCCAGACCCAGGGCCCTAAAGCCCAGGCTCCTGCTGTGACACTGACAGCCTGTCACTTGGCCACCATCATCCCACAGGCTGTGCACAAGTGGAAAGACTAGAGCTGGGGTGGCCCCGAACACCCCAGGATACCAGAGACACCCCAGGATATCTTCAGCAAGCATACATTTTATGTGATCACAAACACATAAAAGACAGCTGGGGCCTTGTCCCCCCATCCCCATCACAGTGACCTTGTCTGGGTGACCCCTTCTTTCCACTGAAGTCCTAGAGACAGCACTGTTTCCCGGAGACAGGATCCTGGCTCCACCACCAACCTGCCGGGCGCCAACCTTGGGGACATCTGTCAGCGTGTCCCTGCCAGTCTGAAGGTCCCAAGTGCATCCCAAGTGTTCTGGTCCCCATTGCCAGAACAAGGTCACAGCCCCACTGACCCCCAGAACTGCTACCCCACACACTGGGGAGGAAAAAGCCAACTGTGCTTCCCCTGTGTCCCGAGGTCACCGTGCAGCACAGGCTGCCCCTCCCCCCGGCAGGCCACACACCCCCATCTCCTCTCCCACCTCCTCCTGCGGGGGCACATGCAGCCTTAAAGCACAGGTGAGTTTTATCCTTTTATCAGAGACGTAAAACATGCATTTTCATTTTCTTTCATTTCTACAGAGGCGAAAGCATTTCACAGCTCACTGAGACAGGTGCTATAAAAAGATGTTCGCAGTAAATTGTGATGGGGAGGCCTGACCCCAGCCTCGGCCTCCAGCAGCTCAGGGGCACCCGAGCCCATCGGGAGGAAGTGGCTCCGCCAGGGCCATAAAGTCCACGAGGCAAACGGGAATTCAATGACGTGTCTCACGGAGTCTTTACCACGCTTTGAAAGCGGATGTTCAGGGAAGCGCGGCCGGCCAGGGCGCCAAGGGGGTGCGCTTTCTGGAAACTGCGGTGGGCAGGATGGAGAGCGCCAGGCGCCAGAACACCACCAGTGCGGTGTCTGGGCTCAAGGGCAGGGCCACTGATCCTGAGGTCACCATGCGTCGGGGGCAGGGGCTCCACAAAGTCCATGGCACAGCAAGGGAGGGACAGAGGGGACAAGCAAAGGGCAGCACTGGGATGCTCTCTTGGGGTGACACTGAGCTACATCCTCAGCTCTTATTCAGGCGCCATAGTCTCCATAAAATGCTAAGTGGCCCAGGCTGGACCTGAACTTAGGATCCCCCTGCCTCAGCCTCCCAGAGTGCTGGGGTCACAGACACACACTACCACTTGGTGCCAACAGTCCCAACACAGACTCCAAGCAGGCGCCATTGTCCCATTGTACAGATAAGCATGGAAGCCATAGCCCTGGGGCCTGCCCAGGCTGAGGACAGCAAGACCCCCTTCTCTTTTGAGTGCACAGCTCTGCCCCCAGTGTGGGCTGGGACAAAGGGCCTGACCAGGCCCCAGCAGCCGCATTGTAAGTCCCCTCACTCCCAGCTGCCCTCACAGCTGAGAAGGTGCCACAGGGGGCAAGGAGACAGGGTAGGACCCAGAACGGAGTGGGTCACGCTGGAGAAATGCATGGCTGGACTCTGCTGGTAAGATGGAACATAGGGCCCGGGGATTTAGCTCAGGTGCACAAGTGCCTGCCTGGCAAGTGCAAAGTCCTGAGTTCGATCCCTGGTACCAAAAAAACCCCCCAAAAACAGAATATCCCAGCCACAGCTGCGATGGTGCAGGCCTGCAATCCTGGAGCTCTGGAAGGCTGAGGCAGGAGGCTCACAAGTTCCAGCCTGGTTTGGGCAACTTAATGACTTGAGGAGACCCTGTCTCAAAATAAAAAATTAAAATTAAAAAAAGGTTGGCAATATCATACAGGGCGAAGGCCCCGTGTTCAATCCCCAGCACTGGAAAAAAGAAGAGGAACAGGAGGAGGCAAAAGAGACAGGGAGAAGTCATGAAGACTGATGACCCCTGGGAGACACTGGCAGAAGGAGGTTCCGTCAGAGCAGTGGCGGTGTGCCACCTGCTGCCCACAGGGGCAACCACATGAGGGCTGGGGACCGTATACCTGAAACTGGGGCCCTGGGTGTGACTTAGCTCAAAGTGCCAGCTAAAGTGATGAGAAGGGCCGGCGCCCAGTGGACCATAGCCCAGACCACTCAGCAGGGCCAGAGGGGCCAGCCCCGCGCCCTCCCGCAGATGCCCCCTTCCAAGGGTACAGTGTGTGCCCCGAATGAACGAGGCCCTGGGTCTGGTGCCCAGCACCCCCCAAAAAAAAATCCTACAAAGGAGAAGCCTACTCTGCCTCCCTGGGGTGCAGGCCAGGCCCCTGGCTCAACTCTCAGTCCTAACCTAGAGCAGAGGGGGCACAGTGGGACTTCGGAAATGGGTCACAAAAAGGCACCGCGGCTCGCAGCTTGTTCTCCCCGGCCCTGCGCCTGTACCCAGTGCTCACAGGACAGGGGACTGAGCTGCTGCCAGCCTCGCAGGGACCTCCGCCAGACGCCCCCTGCTGACCACTCCCAGAATCCTGACCTCTCCGGCCCTGTCTCAAGTCACAGATGTGGGGCGCTTTCTCACACAGCAATGGGGCAACAAGGCAAGACACCCTCAGGCACCAGCTGAGGTGCCGGCGTGTATGGGCTTCCAGGACAAAGAGCCTATTGTTGTTGGTTCTGGGACCCCCTCTGAGCACCGTCCCCTGAGTGTGTCCCCTACTTCCATTCAGCAATGGGCTTGGAATACCCTGCTCCAACCAGCTTGGTCCCTAGGACTCAGAGAGGCCTCCGACATTCCCAGCTCAGGTGCCCCCGCGGGCCTGCCTTTCTTTTCTTTTCTTTTTTTTTTTTTTTCTTCTTTCTTTCTTTCTTTCTTTCTTTCTTTCTTTCTTTCTTTCTTTCTTTCTAGTTTTTATATTTTCTCCCCATGGAGCTGGGGTTAAAACCCAGGGCCTCACACAGGCTAGGTTCTACCTCTGAGCTACCACCCCAGGGCTTTTTATTTTGTGACAGGGTCTCACTAAGTTGCCCAGGCTGCCCTCAAACTTGGGACCCTTCTCCCTCAGCCTCCCGTGCAACTGGTATCACAGGCGTGTGCCCCACACTCCACTCCACGGTTTCTTCACAGCACTGACACTACCTGGCACCATCTCTCTGTCTAAATTCATCCCTGCTGCTCCCTCTCCTGCCCTGTGAGGCCAGGGAGCGCTGGCCTGTCTGACTCATGGCTGGACGCCAACACCACAACAGTGCTGGCCGTGTAGAAGACACCATAAAAAAGCACTGCATGAATGGTTAGAAATCCCAGCTCCAGGAAAAAAACCAAGTCTACGCAGCCTGGGAGTCCAAGTCCTATGGCTTCCCCAGGCCCAGAGCTCCCACTGGCTGGATCCAGGGACTGGACCTTCCCTGACAAACAGCAGGATAATATGCAGGGCTCCCTAGGGGGACAGTGACTCACTTGCCCTGCCGCCAGCAACAGTTGAGGGGTGACAGGTTCACTGTTTGCTCAGAAAGCACCACCAGGTGTTTCAGGGTCCTAGGGAAGGCAATGCAGTTTCAAACACAGAAACGAGTCCTTGTGATTGCTGCTCCCACTACTGTCCAGGTCCCCACATAGCCACTTTCCCCTTTGTGCTGCCCAGCCCTGAGTCACAGCGGCCAGCAGTGCACCCAACGGGTAGCCTTCGCTGCCCTTGTGGAAGGAGATCCAGCCAGGAGTCCCAGGATCCAGGGGCAGGCCCTGAAGGGCAGGAGCAGCTGGGCACCGGACAGAGCTATTTGGGGCTCTGCAGGTGCCTTCTCTTCCCTTTCCAGCTGGAGATTCACGGCCTGTCCTGGACTCCTGGTAGATCCAAGAAGGGGGAGAAAGTAGTTTGCTTCTTTGGGAAGCAGGGGTAGAGATTCATGGTCTCCACAGGCAAACATTCCATTTCCACCTGCACCCCACTTTCTAACCTTTGCTACCCAAGAAAGGGCAAAGACTGCTCCCAAGTGGCCACAAGCCAGTAGGGAGGAGCAAAGGGTACCCGACCACGTGCCTAGGAGGCCTGCGCTGGGGCTGGGTGGGGGCAGGTCAGACCTGCCTGGGCAGCCACTCAGGGCTACCTGACACCCCAGGGGAGCTGCCAGCCCCTGAGCTGTTCCCTCAGGCCATGCCACACCATCACCTCAAATGCCACCAGCCAAGAATTCTGGACCCTAACCTACAAGCTCTGCCAAACTGGCTGAGTGACCTTGGACCTCAGTTTCCCTCCTGGGCAAAGTTCTGTGGGTGCCCTGGGACCAGTCCGCAGGGAGGCTGCCAGCAGACTGTACCTGGTCTGGGAGGCCGGAGTGTGTGTGTGTGTGTGTGTGTGTGTGAACCCCCGACACCCAGAGGGGGCGTGGTTGTGGGGGAGGGGTCCACCTCGGACCGATGGGTCTCAACTGCCCAGGTCTCCAGAGGGAACGGCTGCTCGCGGGGCGCTGTCCCACCGGGAAGCCCCCCGTGGGCCGCCCTCGCCCCTCGCGCTCCCACTTACATTTTGCCTCCTTCCAGTCGGTGGAGGTGCTCAGGTCCACCTTCACGGCCATGGCCAGCGGGGCCCAGGTGCGCACCCCGGCCGTCCGGCCAAGCGCCGCCGCCCCCCAACCCCCAACTCCAGCCGAGGTCCGCGCGCGGGGTCCGAACGCGCCCAGGGACGCCGGGGCGCCGGGCCAGGGGTGCCGAGAGACTAGCAGCTGCCCCGCCGAGCGCAGCTGTGCCAGGCGGGCGGACACGCGGCCCTGCAGCGACATGGGTAGACGTCGCGCGACGGTTCCCCGCCCACTGGACTCTATTTACGGTGCTCGGGAGACTCGCTCCCTTATTTACTCAGAGACCTGGTGGCGCGTGCCAGCCCAGGGCAACCTGCTTGGAGCCGGCGAGCCGCGCAGCCAGAAATCCCGGGCGCGCCGCTGGGCACCCTGGAACTTGTAGTCCGGGCTGCTGGCTGGGCCGACGCACTCGTATACACACGTGCGAGCCCCGCCCAGGCCTCTGCCCGCCTAGGACGCCAGAGCACCGCCCCGGCCGGCCCCGGTCCCAAGCGACTCCTGCGCTGTGGCGGCCTCGTCAACTCGCGGGACGGCAGCCTCGGGCCCCTCGTCGCCGCTTGCAGCCTCCCAGGCATTTGGGCGAGCAGGCGCGTCTCGGCGCGCGGGGCGAACTCGGGGAACCAGGTGTGGTTTCCACGTTGTCGAGTATTTTGCAGCTCGGGGGAACCTGGGTCATCTCGCTGACCCCGACAGCCCACGGCGCTCCCCATCCCGCCCCAGTCCCCACGAGCTGCGGGTCCCCTCTGGCCGCCGGGAGATGTCAGGTACCCGGAACCAGTATGTCCGGTTGGGCGACAGACCTCGGAGCCCCAGAGGCAGGGGCGCCACCGCTCCGCATCGAGGGGAGACGGGGAGCCGCGGGTGCACGAGTGGGATCTGAAACTTGTGAGCCAGGTGTCGCCCTTGGATGAAAGAATTGGATTTTTGTTTTTGTTTTCTTTGTATTTCCAGGACCACCAACAAGCTCTCCACGCTGCCCTAGAAAGGTCAGCTGGAGCAGTTCCAGCTGCGGGCCTCAGGCTCCCGGGCTGAGCTCAGCGGCCACGTGTGCCATCGCCTTCCCTAACTCAGCTTGGGAGGCGGGTGCTTGCCGGCTACAAGGTGCTTGCACTGACCAGCAGCTGCTCATGTCCACGGCTCCCAGCAGCCTCTGGCTGCATAACTGGTGGGACAGAGGAGCAGCCAGGACCGATCTGGGGTCAACACCATACTGAGGGGTGAGGTTCCTACCCCCACTTGGGCCCAGGCCAAATTGGCCCCCTTCTGTTGTCTTTTTTTTTTTTTTTTTGACAGAGTCTCACTATGTAGTTCAGCCTGGCCTTGAACTTACTATGAAGCCCAGGCTGTTCTTGAACTGCAGATCCTTCTGCCTTGGCCTCCTGGGTTACAGGCTAGAATTACAGGCATTCACCACTGCTTCTCATCTGGCTGCCATCTGTGGTTTTAGGCAGAAGTCACTGATTCCTGGCTGAGCTTCTGAGGTAGCTTCCTAATGGTGCTGTAACATAACCTCAAATCTAACGGTTTAAATAAAACCAATTGATCATCCTTCCCCTCTGTAGGACAGAAACCTGACCTGAGTCACTCAAATGGAGGCACAGTCTGGGCTGTGCTCCTTCCTGGAAGCCCCAGGGAAAAAGCTTTTTTTTTTTTTTTTTTGTCTCTTTTGAGACAGGGTCTCGCTATGCAGTTCAGGCAGGCCTTGAGCTTTCTTTGTAGCCCGGGCTGGTCTCGAACTCACAAGGATCCTCCTGCCTCAGCCTCCTGAGTGCTGGGATTACAGGCGTGAGCCACCATGCCCAGCTTGGAAGAGCTCTTTAAACTCTGCCAGAGACCACCCGTGTTGTTCCCCCTTCCAGCCAGCAATGTGGCATCTTTCTTCCATTTCCTAACAGCGAAGCTTTCCTTTTTTTTTTTTTTTTTTTTTGAGACAGGGTCTCCATATATAATCCAGGCTAACCTTGAACTCACTATGTAGGCTGGAGTCAAACTTGAGGTAATCTCCTGCCTCAGCCTCCTGAGTCCTGGGATTACTGGCAGGCTCTGCTGCATCCAGCCTTTCTTTTTTCTTTTAATTTGGTCCTGGGGACTGAACTCAGGTCCTAATGAAGGCTAGGCAGGTGCCCTACTATACCTAACTGACCCATGTGCTCAGCCTTTTGAGAAAGGGTCCTGCTAAACTGCCCAGTCTAGCCTTGAATGCTGCAGCCTCCAGAGCAGCTGGGATTATAGGCATTAGCTGCCATGCCTGGCAGCCTTTCGCTCTGGTTTGCCTGTCTCCCTCTTCCATTCACGAGGACTCTTGGAATTAAACAGCATCCATTTGAGTAATCCATCATAATCTCTCTACTTAAAGTCAACTGGTACCTGGCTGAGGCAGGAGGATCCCCATGAGTCTGAGTCTAGACTGGGTTACATAGTGAATTTTTGTTTCTGTTTTTGTTTTATTTTTTGTCTGTTTGAGACAGGGTTTCACTATGCACTTCAGGCTGCCCCTGAACTCATTTTATAGACTGGGCAAACTTCAAACCTCCTGCCTCAGTCTCTTGAGTAGTGGGATTATAGGCGTGCACTACCCCGCTCGGCTGGATTTTTTTTTTAAACAGGCTCTTACTATGCAGATCAGGCTGGCTTTAAACTCACTATGTAGGCCAGACATGGTGGTACACACCTGTAATCCAGGTGGCTGAGGCAGGAGGATCACTGAGAATTCGAGGCCAACCTTGGCAATATAGTGAGTTCAAACCCAGCCAGAACTACACAGTGAGACCCTGTCTCCAAAAAAAAAAAAAAATCCAATGGTTTGCAAATTGAATTCCCTTTTGCCAAGTAAAACACCATATCCGATCTTTAGGGTGTGGGTGTTTGAAGGGCCTTCATTCTGCCCTTCACTCCCTTCCTGGCAAAGGGGGGTGGCATGGAGAGAGGATTGGAGCGGAACCAGAAGTCCTGCTGCCTGACCAGCAGGTGGCCTTCCGCCCAGGGCCTGGAGGCCAAGCTTCCAGAGCACCACGGTCACCCTGGCATCTCCTCCCTCAGTACCAGGGGGTATCAGCTTCTCCCCTTTCTTTCTGCTGGAACTCAGCTCTGTTCTCACGCGGGGGCCCGGATAGACAGTGCTACAGCCCACAGTCCTCCATGGCCTCGTGTGTCGGGCCTGGGCCCAAAGCATGGCAATCCTGGGCAGGATCTTCCCAGGCTGGAGAGGGTGTCCTCACAGAACCCAAGCTGGGCCTTCCAGAAAAAGCGACATCGACTGGGTACGAAGGGGCACGAAGGGCACAGCGGCCTGGAGGTCTCTGAGCTACAGAGTCATCCTCCAGCGGGGCCACGGCACAAGGTGTTGTCAGCTGAAGAATTTTAATGCTGGAGAGGGGCTTTCATGCAGAAAGAAGCTACCTACGGCTGCCTGTGTTTGAATTAATGCTGTATTTATTAAACGCATAAATTTAAAAAGAACTAGTTTTTCTTAAACATCCAAGAACAATTTGGAAATTTAGTTTTCTATTTATAAAGCTACTCATTTTTTTATAAAAATAACAGTTGCTTTCACTATTCTTTGATTAATATTTAATTAACTCATAAGTTCAACAGATTAAATTCTTCTGAAAATGAATGCCAATTATAAACTTAGGTAATTGAATTTCCTAATAGATTTTTTTTTTTAAGCATAGGAAAAATGACTGGGGAATAGGAATAGCTCCTGAGAGACAAGAGGTATCCCAAATGGGTTGCCCTTCCTAATAGATTTTAAACTGCTTTTCACAGAGCTGAAATACAGTCTTTAGTCCTTAACCACCTTGTGCTTCTACAGAAGAGATCACATTTTTTTCTGGATCGTTTCAGTAACTCTTGTGCACCAGTAGACTAAATTATAGAAAATGTGGTAGTAACTCAGTGTGATAGCACCCCAGCACACACCTATAATCCAAGCACTTTTTGGGAGGCTGAAACAGGAGGATGGAAAATTTGATCCAGCCTGGGTAATTTAGCAAGATCTTGTCTCCAAAAATATAATAAAATTAGGCCAGGGATATAGCTCAGTGGTACAGTGCCTGCCTGGCAGGCACAAGGTCCTGAGTTCAACTCCCAGTTTAAAAAAAAAAGTGCATAAAAAAATTGGGCTGGGGATATGGGTTCGTGGTAGAGCTCTTGCCTTGCATGTACAAGGCCCTGGGTTCAATTCCCAGCACCACACGCATACACAAAATAATAATAATAAAATGGAGGCAGGCATGGTGGCACATACCTGTAATCCCAGCACTTGAGAGGCTGAAGCAGGTGACTCGCCTTAGTTTGAGGCTGGCCTGGTCTACATAGTGAATTCAGGGCCAGCCTGAACTACATAGCAAAACCCTGTTCCAAAAAACAAGAAAAGAAAAAAGGAAAGAAAAGTGTTGGGTATGTAGCTCAGTGACAGAGTGCCCATGAATTCTATTTCCAGTCCTGAAAAAAGCAAACTGTGGTGGGCACCTGCTTGGTGTCTTGAAGGACTTGTGTTTAATGCCCAGCACTGAAAAAAAATTTTTTTAATATGCTTTAGTAAGTTTTTGTAAATATTCAAATTGTCTTTCTGAATTTAGGTCCCACTGTTACATTTATCTATTTCTTTGTAATAAACCAGTGAAAATTTGCTGGGTTAAAATAACAGCAGCAGACGGCAGATATAGCTCAGCAGCACAAGCACCCACCTCACAAGTGCAAGGTCCTGAGTTCAATTTCTGGTACCCAAAAAATAGACAAATACATAACGACAGTGATTCTAGGTCAATGATACGGGCTGGGAGAAGCTGGCTGGCTCGTCTGCTGGTGTCACCCAAGCCACCGGCCACCTGCAGCAGATGGCCATCTCAACGCCAGGGCCTCACAGGCACAGCCATGTGAGCAGAGGTTGGCTGTGGCTATCAGCCCGGGTTTGTGATTCTGCCCCACCTGATCTCTTTCTTGCCTCTGCAGGCCACAGAACCACCCAGAGGGCAGCTCACCATCTCTGCGGGGGGGGGGGGCTAGGATGTGAGTCTTGGCCTCCCGGTGCTCTGTGACTGAAGCCCGTTGCCAGCCCAGAGGGACCCACTCCTGTCCCACACTTCATGGGAAAACCCAGTACACCCAGTGTCTCCCGAGAATCTCTCAGTGCCACCCGCTGGTCCCATTCTTCCCACGTCCTTCATTGGCCAGATGAATCCCCGTCCCCCCATTCCAGATCCTCCTAACATCTACCCTGGGTGATGACACTGTGCATCTCACCCCACATCCAGGTGGCTGTGATACAGACATGTAATGCAGTCATTTACTTTATTATTTCATTTCAATGTGGGCTGCACCAGCCACGCTTTGTAGTTGTGTTGGGAGCCAAGTAGGGAAGAACGGATGACGTGGTATGAAATATGGGGGACTTGAAGCTACAAACCCCAAACCCGGGGGGTGGGGCAGGGTGGCTCCTCCCCATGGTTCCCGAGGTGTGGGATCAGGGTGGATCTGACCCTGAGAAAAGTCTGCATGATTGGGACAGGCCCAGGCAGGTCCCGAATGTCCTCATTGTCTCCTGCCTGCCCTGAGGGATCCCAGTGGGTCCCAGGGACCAGTGTCCCTAGTGTGGGTGGAGAGTCACTGCCCTCCTCAGACTTCAGAGAAGGCCTGAGAAGGTGGTGGATGCTCAGGAGTCATTTGTCTTAAATAAATAACGTTTATTATAATAAAATGTAACAACAAATAAAAAATAAGGCCTGAGGAGCAGTTCAGTGGGAGAGCTCTCACCCAGCTCGCGCAAGGGCCTGGGTCCATCTCCAGCACTGCGCACGCGCGCGCACACACACACACACACACACACACACACACACACACAGAGAGAGAGAGAGTTAAACATGAGGCTGGTAAGGAAAGTAAGATGCTTCCCCGTCCTATGTTTCAGCAAATATGGACCCTAAGGAGGGGTTTACAGGAGCCTTCACTTGATAGCCAGTTGTTCAGAAGTATGGGAGGCCCAGGACTTGCTCCCGTGCTTACGGAGGGACCCCATTGAGTAAGACCAGTGTCCTTGTAAGAAGAAAACTGGAACCTAGCACAGTGGCACGCGCCCATAACCCCAGTATTCTGAGATGCTGAGGCAGGAGGGTCATGAGCTCAAGTCCAGCCTGTCTGGAGACTGTCTCAAAATAAAAAGGAAACAGGGCTGGGGGTGTAGCTCAATGCAAAAGCTCTGGGTTCCACCCCAGGAATCTCCCTGAAGAGGGAATTGAGGCTGGGTGTAGTGTTACACATCTGGAATCCCAGCCACTGAGGCCAAGGCAGGGGGAAGGAGGGTGGGGGGGTTTGAGGATAACCGGATCAACTTAGCATGATTCAGTCTCAAGAGGAAAAAAAAGACAAAAAAATCAAAAAGCGCTGGGGATGCAGCTCAATGTAGAGCCCTGGATTCAATCTGTATTACTGGAAGGAAAAAAAGTAGAGCCGGACACCCCCAGGGATACACGGCACAGAGGAGGGACCACGGGCAGACACAGCGAGAAGGCTGCCCTCCGCCCGCCCTCCAGCAGGGAGGCTCCGGAGAAGTCAGACCTCCCATGTCTGGTCTGGGACTTGCAGCTTCCAGCACTGGAGAAGGAACATTCCCACTGTGTGAGCCCCCAGCTTCACTACGGCACCCCCCACCCCCAGGCTTCTGCAGCACGCCTGCTCCCAGTCCACAGAGGTCCTTACTCCAGACTCACTCAAGACCTTTTCCATGCAAGATAATCACACGTGGGGATTTACATGCATACATTTCTTTCTTTCTTTCTTTCTTTCTTTCTTTCTTTCTTTCTTTCTTTCTTTCTTTCTTTCTTTTTTATAGAAAAATAGGATCTGGCTATCCAGGGTTCCACGGCTGCTATGATCTGATTTTTCACTCACAGAACTTCCATGCTGTGTGGGGTAAACACACACTGACCAATCCTCCAGCACCCACCAGGGTACTCTGTTTTAGTCCAGACACTATGTTACCTGGAGGTAACACCAGACCCCACAGGTTAAGGGCTCCGTCTGCCACTTCAACTATGGGGAGCGAGTCCTGGGTCTCCAATACTTCTAACCAAACTGCCTATGAACTGAGGGTTCCCAGGACCTCTTCCTGAGGTTTAATAATTTGCTACAGAGCTAGACATGATGGCACATGCCTGTAATCCTAGCACTCAGGAGGCTGAGGCAGGAGGATCACTGCAAGTTTAAAACTGGTCAGGGCTACAAAATGAACTCAAGGCCAGCCTGAACTGCACAGTGAGACCCCGTCTCAAAAAAGACCAAAAAAAAAAAATTGCTGCAACAACTTACAGAACCCAGAAAACATTTACCTACTAGATTAGTGGTTTATTATCAAGGATGCAACTCAGGAGCAGCCAGATGGAAGAGATGCAGAGGGCAAGGTATGGGGTCAGGATGGGGCATCTTGGAGCCCCATACTCTCTCTGGGCACTTTGGCCTCCCAGTACCTGCACATCCTCACCAACCACTGTTGGTTGGGAGTCTCACAGAGGCTTCATTAATAGGCACGAGGGATGACCTCACTGGCCACTGCCCATCAACCAGTCTCTGCCCCCTCCACTCCCCAGGTGGAAATGGGGTGGAGCTGGATGGGTCCCTGCCACTAGTCCCTCCCTCCCCCAAAGCTGGGACTCGTTCTTAATAACAAAAGATACCTATCTTGCCCCCATCACTCAGGAAAGTCCAAATTTTAAAGGTGCTCTGTGCCAGGAACCAAGGATGGAGACCAAACACTCATTTTACACCACATCACAGTGTCGGCACCGGCCAGCACCCTTTTTTTTTTCCCCTTGGTACTGGGGATCAAACTCATGAGCTTACGCTTGCCAAGCAGGTACTGTGCCACGAGTTATATCCCTGGCCCTGGACGGGGTGCATTCTAAACCACACAGAGATGGAGACTGTATGTGAGCCAGTTTGGGGGTTTGGTTTGGTTTGGTTTTGGTCTTTTTGAAACAGGGTCTCTCTATGCAGTTCAGGCTGGCCTTGAGCTCACTTTGTAGCCCAGGCTACAAACTCAAACTCCCAATGACCTTTCTGCCTCGGCCTCCTGAGCGCAGGAATTACAGGGGTGGGCCACTATGTCTCGCCACATGGGCCAGTTTTAAGGCTAAACTAGAACAACGGTTTATTACAGGACAGAAACACAGCTGGCTGGTACACAGAGAATAGCCCCAGAAAGGACAGCCAGTCTAGTTAGGCACCGCAAACAGGGCCACTCCACAGGCAGTGGCCCCACCCACAGGGCCATTTACCTTCCCCTCCCGGCTCCCTAAGCACCCCGCTTCCTCACCTCAGAGACAGCAGCAGCAGCAGCAGTTACCTCTTTCATTAAGCATTTGACTTCTTTCTGCTCTTTCCTATTGGGAAAGTCTGATAGGTCCCGGCCTCAGTTATCTTCCCGGCCTCCAGAGTCAGACCATCTAGGTTTAAATCTCTCCATAGTTTTCCCTGTAGCTTCTTTGCTGTTTGGCTTAGCCTACTCGGAATCTCACCAGCTTCCTGCCTCATATCAAACCCACAGCTAACGGTCCTCACTCCTCGTACACACATGGGCAGGTCCATGACACAGTCAGAGATCATCATAAGGACAGAGGACAAGCAAACTCTGGAGTGGAGCATGGCAGGGCACATCTGTGACCCCGACACTCTCCACGCTGAGGTAGGAGGATCGCTACAAGTCTGAGGCCTGCCCAGCCTACAGACAGAGTTCAAGGCCTGCCTGAAACACGTAACAATATTCTGACTCAAAAAATAAAGAGCAATGTGTATTTTCTTCTAAGGCAGTTGGGGATTTAGAACATGTTTTTGCTTAAAAAAAAAAAAAAAAAAAAAAAGGGCCGGGGATTTAGCTCAGTGGCATAAACACCTGCCTGGCAAGAGCAAGGTCGTGAGTTCGATCCCTGGGACCACAACATAAATAAATAAATAAATAAATAAATAAATAATCAACTCTTCACTTGGGACAACGAATGACCAATAAGAGAACAAAGCTCGACCTTCATTTTGTATCTGTTGCCTTTTTTTTTTTTTGGTCCCAGCCAGTGTCTCACTGTGCAGCCCTGACTGGCCTCAAACTCATGATTTTCCTTCTTCAGCCTCCCTAGAGCTGATCCATTATCATCTTAAACTCCAGGTCAGCCCCCTGCTCCGCTCTGCACGCAGGCACGTTCATCACTGAGGCAGGGCCTGTCTAAAACCCTGAAATCACCCAGCTATCTCAGCTCCCTTCAAAACCGAGGACCCCAAGAGAAGAGATTCACGGGAACATTCAGCTCCCGCTGAGTGGCCGGAAGTCTCTCGAACCCTGGACCTCCAGTCATCTGGGATTCCAGCCGAGCCCCCCAGACTGAGGCCACTCCGCGCAGAAACAGTCGCTCCCGGAGACGGGACTGCCCCTCAAGTAGTAAGGATGCTCCTTGAAGCCATCATGCGAAATCACAACGGAGACCATGATCCTGAGAGCCCGGCCCGCCTCAGCTGACCCACAGAAACTGGACTCAATCTTTCATGAACAGGTCGGTCTGATCCTCTTGATCGGACTTGTAACCACTTCAGCTCCTCAACCCCAAGTCTCCCGACCTTTTGTGTTTCTTTTTGTTTTTTGAGACAGGGTCTCACTATGTAGTCCAGGCTGGCTTCAAACTCGTGGCAATCCTAGGCCCAGCCAGTAACTTCCTCATCCACTGGCACTCAGCCTGGGTCCTGCATGGGGTGGCACTGTGCTCTCTGGCGCCCTCTGTGGTTGGACATGCAGATGGTTTCTATTCTTTCTGCAGTCCCAAAATGTGTGACACACGCGTCCTGTGCCTCCAGGCCGCATGGCCTGTGTGATAAACCCCTGAGAGTGGAAGCATCTGTAGCTCGAAGACACTCCTGAGCATATCTGCCACAGACAGTGAGAGCGCGTCCTCCTCAGACTCTGACTCTCACATCGCTCAAGAAGCAGACACCGGACAGGGGGCAGAGAGGTTGGGACATCTGGGTCTGGGACATCTGGGACATCCAACTCTTGGCCTAGACAAGAAGAGCAGGGGCCGGGTGAGATGGTGCACGCCAGTAATTTTAGTACTCAGGAGGCTGAGTCAGGAGGATCACCAGGAGTTCAAGATCAGCCTGGGCTGCATAGTGAGACCCTGTCTCAAAAACAAAGAACAAAAAGGAAAAGAAAAGTGAAGCAGAAGAGCCTGTAAAGAGGTCTCAGGGACCTCCTGGGGGAGGGGGAGGAACCTGTAGGCACTGCAGGGAGGTCAGCACCTTCTGTTTTTCTTTCAGCAAACAATTAGCACCAGACACAGCCCTGGCCAGCATGGGAGCTGTGAAAATTAAAAATAACAAAGAAAGTCACATTGAAGATGCCCAGAAGTGAATACCAGTTCCCAGTTGCTCCAGAGGCCAAACAGGAAGATCCCAAGTTCAAGGCCAGCCCAGGCAATTTAGAGAAGCCCTGTCTCAAAATAAAAATGAAAAAGGCCTGAGGGTACAGATCAGTGATAGAGGGCTGGCCTCATACTCCCAAGGCCTGGGGTTCCACCCCCACATCAGAAAAGAAAAAAAAGAAAGAAGAGAAAGAGAAAGAAAAAGAGAAAGAAAGAAAAAGAGAAAGAGAGAAAGAGAAAGAAAGAAAGAAAGAAAGAAAGAGAAAGAGAGAGAGAGAGAGAGAAAGAGAAAGAAAGAGAGAAAGACAGAAAGAGAAAGAAAGAGAGAGAGAGAAAGAGAAAGAAAGAGAGAAAGACAGAAAGAGAAAGAAAGAGAGAGAGAGAAAGAGAAAGAGAGAGAGAAAGATCCTTTCAAAATGAAGTCAGGCTGTGTGGGACTGCTCACCTATAATCCCAGTACTCTGGGAGGCTGAGGAGTAAAACTTCAAACCCTGCTGGTCAATTCAGAGGTTTAGTGAGACCCTGTCTCAAAAGAAAACCTAAGAGCCGGGGATGTAGCTTAGTGCTTGGTGGTACACATCTGCAGTCCCAGCACCTCAGAAGGTGGGACAGGAGATCCAGAAGTTCCAGTCCTGCCTTAGCAGGACCCTGTCTCAACTTAGCAAGACCCTGTCTCAAAAGAAAAAATTTTAAAGGGCAGGGGGAAGCGTGGCTCAGTCCCAAGGTGCAGGATTCAACCTTTAGCATCACACATGTGCACAGGCAGGGGCTGATCAGGGAGCAAGGCTTATGCAGTATTCCAGCTGCTGCTGACAGATGTGAGCTTCGGGTCGGGTCGGGGACATGGCCAAGCAGCACAGCACTTGCCTGGCGAGTGCGGGAGCCTGAATTCGATTTCCGGTGGCCCCCCACACACAAAAGAATCCTGAGCTTTAGTCAATACTACCCCCGCATTGGAGGGGGATACATTGCTGAATGTCATCTGTGGACGTGATCTCTCCTGGCTGAGAATCACGGCCTTGGGATCAACTTATACCAACTCTATGTCTCCATCCTACCCAGCAGTCAGAAATTTTTATTCCTGAAAACTGGGGCTGCTTCCTCAGTTAAGAGATTGTATTATTTCTTGGCCTTTGAGAATTTTCTGTCTCTCATTTTGATTTTGATTTGTGTACACGCGCACGCTGCTTTATTTTCTGCTTTTTTTCAGACAGGGTCTCACTATGTAGCTCAGTCTGGCCTTGAACTCAGCATGTAGCCCAGGCTGGCCTCAAATTCACGGTGATCCTCCTGCCTCAGCCTTCTGAGTGCTGGGGTCACAGGCGGGCACCACCATGCTCAGCTGAGAGGAGTTCTGGTCTCCTGCCTGTCTCGGCTCACGTTTGAGGCCCTCCCCACTCAGCCATCGCTAGAAGGACAGATGTTCCTCTCCCTGCCCTCCTCACCCCCACACCTTGCACAGGACCTGACCTAGGAGGCCAAGTGAATGGGGCGCTGGAGAGACAAGTCTGGAGCTTGGGCACTCTGAGCAGCAGCTGGCACCCTGGGAGTCATTGAGGGAGGCATTCCCAGCAGCAAGGCCACCCACTGAGCCGGCCAGGGAGGGCCTGTGGACAGTGAAGTCCTGGCTCGGGCTCTGGGGCTGTCTGATGAATAATTATTAGATAATAATTACTGTCGTTTTAGTCCTTGAAGTATCTGGCGCAGTGCCTGGCTCTCTGTACAAATTCACTGCAGCAAACAGAACTTTTTTTTTTTAATTCCCCATTAATCAGGATCCAGAATCTATCTTTTTTAAAATTGTATTTTAAAGAGAAAAAAGAAAAAACAAGAAGCAAACAAACCTAAAAAATAACAACAACAGGGTTGGGGATTTAGCTCAGCGGCCTAAGTGCCTGCCTGGCAAGTGCGAGGTCACGAGTTTGATCCCCGCGTACAAAAAAGAAAAAAAATAAATAACAACAACAGTAAAATGATGACAATAACAAAACAACAGTAGCTATACAGGTTTTCAAAACAAAATGACAGAATTTAACAATGGTTGTTATACTGTATATTGTTATCTTCAAAACAGTTGCTCAGGTTATAAGATACAGGAATAAAACAAAACAGTAAAACGGAACAAAGCATTGGATTTCAAAAACAAGACGGGAAGAAATCTCCCCCTATGCACACTGCCAGCCTCCAAATAGATGCCCAGACCACCAGCCCCAGGCCGGCAAAGTCAATCAAACAGCACAAGCACCAAGCTATTCCTTTCCCCTGGGCTGCTACCATTTCAGCCTGAGCGCTCACTCAGCCAGCTGCTTTCAGGGTGGGGTTGGGGGGAGGGTGCCCTTCCGGTTTCCCAGCCAGTGCTCACCCCACTCCGCTGGGCCGGCTCCTGGAAGACCAGGTTTGTCTTCTTGCTGAGTCTCCTTCCCACCCCCTACAGTGGGGTCTGGTTCACTGAAGGCTCCAGATTCTACCTCAGCAGAGACCAGGGAGTTAGAAGCTCTTGGTTAAGCGGGGAATGTAAATATTCCCTCGGTTTCTCAGAACCCCGAATGAGGTCCCACTTTCCCCAGGAGAAGGCACTGCTGGTTGTCCCCAACCCCCAGACGGGGGAGCCAGCACCATCCCTTGCTCCCACGCCTATCTCTGCTGAGCTTCAGCTATTTTATTTTTTCTGAGATTGAGAGCTTTAAAATTAGGAAGTTGTGAGTTCGAGACCAACCTGGGCTACAAAGTGAGCTCAAGGCCAGCCTGAACTAGGTAGCAAGGCTCTCTCTCAAAAAGACAAAAAAAAGGTGGAGGGTCGTTTTCAAATTGGTTCTTTCTGGGGTTTGCCTTGGCCCCCTACCTTATCTTTCCATCCATTAATTAAAATGTATAATCTCATTTAATTTTTTTCACTCATTTAATTTTTTTGCCAGGCACAGTGGTTCACAGCTATAATCCCAGCTACTTTGGAAGCTGAAGCAGGAAGACTGCACATTTGAGGGCAGCCTGGGGAATTTAGTGAGATCCTGTTTTAAAATAAAAAGTGAAAGTGGGCGTGGTGCTGCACTTGTGTGACCCCAGCAGTGTAAACTGTGAGTTCAGGGTCACCCTGGGCTGTACAGTGAGTTCAAGGCCAGCCTGAACTACATAGCAGGACTGTGTCACAAAAACACAAAGCAAGGGCTGGGGATTTAGCTCAGTGGCTTAAGTGCCTGCCTGGCAAGCACAAGGTTGTGAGTTTGATCCCCAGTACCAAAAAAAAAAAAAAAAATTAATAATAATAAACATTTTTTGTGTGTGTTTTTTTGAGACAGGGTCTCTCAAACTCGCCACGATCCTCCTGCCTCAGCCTCCTGAGTGCTGAGATTACAGGCGTGAGCCACCACGCCCAGCTAAATAAACATTTTTAAAAAGGACTAGGGAGGTAGCTCAGTGCAGCGACTGTTTTGAGACAGGCTTGCACTATGTAGTGCAGGCTGGCCTTGAACTTATGGTGATCCTCCTGCCTCAGCCTCCCAAATGCTGGGATTACAGATATGACCACCATACCAGCTCAGAGACATTTTTTTTTGGTACCAGGAATCAAACTCAGGACCATGGACTTACTAGGCAGGCACTTATGCTGCTGAGCTATATCCCCAGCCCCATCTCAGAGATTTTAAACATTAAACTAAAGAGAAAAGGGTCTGTGAGAAGGGTAGTTCAGTGATAAAGCCCCTGGTTTCATCCCTGGTACAGCAAAAACCCCAAACATTTTAATAGTCAATCAGCAAACTTTTAGATTTTTTTTTTCCCATAAAGTTCTTAGGTAATAACTTCTAGAAACTCTAGGTTTTCTCAACATTCTTTTCTTTTTCTTAGAAAAGACTGGAAATGATGCACCAGGATAGCCTTGAACTACAGATTATTAATTAGTTCTCCTGGGCCAGGAATTTAGCTCAGTGGCATAAGTGCCTGCCTGGCAAGCATGAGGTTGTACATTCAATCCCTGGTACCAAAAAAGCCCTCTAAAAAAACCCAAAAAATAAATTGGTTCTCCTGCCTTAGCCTCTGGTGGTCAGTTTGGCTTTTCATTGCTCCTTCTTTCCCAGTTTAATTCTTCTCAACAGCAGACATACTTTTAGTTTACCTTTTCTACTGCATGAGCAGCAACAAAAGTGGTTTCCCTCCTTTTGTTCTAGTACTGGGAAATAAACCCAGGACCTTCACACTGAGCTACAGTTCCGGCCCTTTTATATTTTATTTTGAGACGTGATCTCACTAAATTGTCCAGGCTGGGCTCAAATTTGTGATTCTCCTGCTTCAGCCTCTCAGAGTGCTGAGAGTACAGATGCACACCTACAAGTACTTGACACATAATAGGGCATTCAATACTATTTGATGTAACCAGGTATTGTGGTATCTGTAACCCCAGCACTCAGGAGGCTGAGGCAGGAGGTTGCTGAGAGTTTGAGGCCAGTCTGGGCTATATAGTGAGTTCAAAGCCAGTTTGGACTTTATAGCAAGACCCTGTCTCAAAAAACAGCAAAGGACAAACAACACTATGCAATAAATTCACAAGTGCTTCGTACTATGTGCCAGGCACTAGACAAGGTATGAGGAACACAAAAATAAAGAAAAACAGATGAAGGCCCCAACAATGTGATTGGAGTTGATATCAAAGTAAATCTTTTGATTTCAGGGGTCACCTGCACGGCTGCAGTGTTATGAAAGAAAAATCATCAGTGGACAGAAATTAGCATGCTGGGCAAGGGGACACAGCTGTCAACCTTGGCAGCCTTAAAGATGGACCGACACCTGGCAGGGGAACAGAACAAAGGTGGTAGCCTAGTTCAAGAACACATGATGGAGCTGGCACTGGTGAGGGAAGGACAAGACAAGGTACCGGTGGGGAAAGGTGAGCCTACAATTCCTATCCTAATGCCTCCAAGGGGAGGGCTGCTGGGGCCAGGATGGGATCTCATCCGGATTGCTGAGAATGGAGGCGACACTGCTGGGATGAAGAGGTGTTGAAGAGCTACTGGCACGCGGAAACACTCTAAATCCCAGTGGCGCATATCTGTAATTCCAGCACTTTGGAAGGCTGAGACAGGATCTCAAATTTTAGCCCTGTCCGAGCAATTTAGCAATATCTTTTTTCAAAAACAGGGCCTGGGAGAGAGCTCAGCGCAAAGGACTGGGATTCAATTCCCAGTACAGGGGCCCTGGAGGGTGTTTTACCCAGAGCTGGGAGAAGGAGCACACAGGGCGTTAAGACCCATCCTAGGCCCTCTCCTGACCCACCCTGGGGCGCGTTTGTCCAGGAGCCGCACGCTCACTGGAGGACAAAGCCAGCACTTTAACCGGAGGGCCCGGCCTGTCTCCCTCCGCCCGAGGACCCCCAGCCGCCGCCGGCTCGCGCCAGCCCGCGGGGCAGCGCCTCCCTCTCCCGGGGGGGTTCCGCTGAGGCTCAGGGAGGGTGCGCGGCGGCCAGACACTAACGAGCGCCCCGTCCTGCCCAAGTCAAGCTCCGGGCCCCGCGCAGTTTGGGACATCTGGAACCTAACAGCCAGCCGGCGGCCGCCGCACGGGAAGGAGCGCCAAGCAAGTCGAGACCCCGCGATCTCTACAGCTCAGCCCCAGACTCTTCAGCCAGGGGCGGGGCGAACCGCGCTTTGCAGGGCAGCAATTTAAACCTATCAGTGCAGGGCGTCGGCAACTCCCCGCCCAATTGAAAAATTTTTTTCTTTTTTTAGTCTGAAGGCGGTTCCGTCATGGAGTCCCACAGCCCAATGAGAGAGGTGGAAATTTCCAGAAAGAACAGGACCAATGGGCGCGGTTAGCTCGGCCACGATTGGCGGGCCAAGCATCCAATCGCCGTTGCAGAGGTTCGCTCCGCCCTCCGATCGTAAACGTTGTGTGGGCGGGGTTTATTAGGGGTAACCCAATCCCAAGGTGCAGAGCCGGTAGCGTTGATGAGATTTCTCGCTGATAACCAATGATAGGGAAGTACACATAATGGGCTGAACCTAAAACCAATGGAAAGAGAGTACAGAGAACCTAGCCTAAAGGAGTTTGACCAGTGAGCAGGCGAGGAAGGGGCGGGAGCCGAGGTCCCGGCAGCTTCTAGTAGGTTCCAGAAGGCGGCGCGTGCGGTTGGTAACGCGGAGCGGACGGGTTCGACTCAACGAGGTTCTCGGCCCGGCTATGGAGCAGGTGAGGGGGGAGGGGCGGCGGAGGGCCCGGGCCGCCCGTGGCCAGGCCGCGGCGGAGGGCGGGGTGGGCCTGGGCGGTGGGAGGCGGGAGGCGAGGGCCTGAAGACCGTGGTCGGTGGGCCGGAGGGCGTCTGCAGCCGAGGCGAGGGCCGAAGTGCTCATCAGACCCTGCTCGCGGAGCAGGGCCGCGGGAGGACCGGGCACGGCGGGAAGTGGCCGCGGCCGGGCCCAGAGGGGCGGGTCCGGCTGCACGGGGGCTGTGCAGGCCGTGTCGGGGGGCTGCAGGAGGGCGAGGGCCCGGGGAGGCCTAGGGTGCGAACGGAGGAACCTGCATGGACTTGACCGCGGTGAGCTTAGAGGAAGGAGGGAGCGGGGTCCGCGGTACTCCGGGGTGGCGGCCGCAGTGGGGAGGAGAGGTACTTATGTGCACCCGAGAAGGTCAGAGTGTGCGCGGGTGGGGAGGAGGCTACGAGAGCGGGAGGGAGGCGCGGGTCCCGGGCGGAATATGCCTGTGTCCGCGCTTTCCACATGTGCATGCCGGCGACTGTAGGGTGACTGGGGACTGACACCTCTGAAAAGTCGGTTTCTGGTTACACAGGAATCGGTAGCTTTATTGCGTCCGGTGAGAAGTTACTTACCTTCTCTCAATATTCGGGGGCCCAGTTGTAGCTTCCGGTCTCTGTTCAGTGACTTACTTCGGGTCCACAGTGGCCTGCAGTTGTGAGAGGCCTGGAGAGGTTTTCTTGCGTTGGAAGCTATCACTGATCTGTAATGATTCATCCGGAAAGAAAAAGAAAAAAAAAACAGCTCACTTTTTTTTGGGAATGATCTACAAAACCAAACCTTTTGTTCTAGTGCAGTAACTGCCCTTGAGCCTGCTTGCTAAATCAATGAAAAAAGAGTGGTAATGGACAGGTTATTAAAGTTTTTGTGCCCTTGAAAAACTAAATTGTATCTGGGGTTAATAGTTATAGTGCGGTCAAGAAAAAGGTTTTTGGTGTAAGAAATACTTTGCTGTTACAGAAACAAAAACTATTTTGCCTTTTTTTTCATCCTGGAGGTCAAACCCAGGGCCTCAAGCATAAAAACACATTCTCTATCATTGAATTACATCCTCCAGCGCCCCAAAATAGTTTTTTTAAAATCGTATCAGGGCTGGGGATGGAGCTCAGCAGCAAAGCATTCCTGGCAAGCTCAAGGTCCTGAGTTCCACTCCTGGTATATCTAACAGCAGTTACGGAAATGTTCATAAAAATACTGTAAGGTAATACTAAACTTAAGACCACATGCTTACAGGACCATATACATATGGCATCGGGCAGCACTGGGAATGAAACCCAGGGCCTCTTTTACTACCATTGAGCTATACTTATATCCTCAGCCATTTTTATTTTGAGATAGAGTTGTGTGGGCTGGCTTTGAATTTTCAGTCCTTCCACTTTCAGCCTCCCAAATGTTGGGATTTGGGGCGGTGTGGGGCATGTCTATAATCTCAGTGCTTGGGAGGCTGAGGCAGGAGGATTTTCCACAGTTCAAGGCCTGCCTGAAATACGTGGTAAAGACCCTATCTTGAAAAATAAATAAAAAATATGAGAGTGAGAGAGATTAGGGGTTTCACTGTGTTATGTGGGTTGGCTCTGACCTCTTAGGATGTGATCATCCTGCCTCAGCCTCCTGAATACCTGAGAACATAGGCCCATACCTCTGCATCTGACTTTGCAGTTTTAACTCTAATGTTGTATTCAGTGTCAAGAAATAATCAGATTTTTGAATGCTCAAAATTAGTGATTTTAGGCCAGGAGTTTAGCTTAACAGCACAAGCACCTGTCTGGCAAGTACAAGGACATGAGTTGATCCCCCTGGTATCCCCCCACCCCGCCCCCAAAAAATTAGTGATTAGTGTGGTCAGCAGTCCCCTGTAATCCCAGCTCTGAGGATGCCGAGGTAGAAAGACCACTGAGTTTGAGGCCAGACTGGGTCACATAGTAAGCTAGAGGGCAAACTGAACTACATAGTGAGACCTTATCTCAAAAAATCAGAATTAAATAAAAATAAATTGTAAAATATTTGTAAAAAACACCATACAAACCTTTCACATTCCACAGTAATAAAACGTTTACATTTGACCTAATACATTATACAACTGTGTTAACATTTTTTTTTTTTTTTGACAGAGCTAGGAGAAGCCTACACTGAGCTGCACCCCCAGTCCCTGTATAACACATTCAGCAAAACAGTGCTGTTGTGTGTACTATGTGTTGCTATATTCTGTTCCACTTGATTGAACTCACAACCTGGTACTTGGCAGGCAGGCCCTTGTGAGGCTGAGCTGTATGCCCAGCCCCTCCGCTTGGTCTTTTAAATTGCTAGCCTAGGGCCTGGGAGGAATAGTGTAGTGGTGCAGCGCACACTTAGCCTAGGATCTTGCCTGTTTACCTGGGGTAGGCTGGAACTTGAGCCCTTTGCCTCAGCATCCCAGAGTACAGGGATTATAGATGTGTGTTACCACTCATGGTTCCCCTTTGTTTTTCTAAATTCTTTCAGTATGTGCCATCTTTTTGTATTGTGTTGGAGAAAATAGGAAATTAAATCACAATCATGTTTCTTTGTGCTTTTCCATCATCTTTGTGATACAGTAATATTAAAGTTTTGGGTGGGCTGCCTCTACCTATTGAGGATCAGAGCATAAATTCATCATGTTACTATACCAAAACGTGGAAAACAGTCTTTGATAGAAGATGGGAAATCAACTCAAAGTAGAGACTTGGAACAGTGGCTGGAGTCCTTCGCGGTGCACACAGAAGCCAGTGAAGAACAGAATGGTGGCCTTCTTCCTCCTGCTTTATTTTTGCTGTGCTGGGACTTAAACCCAGGGCCTGCACACTGAGCTTCATTCCCAGTCGTTTGTTTGTTTGTTTGTTTGTTTGTTTGTTTGTTTTGAAATAGGGTCTCCCAGGTAAAGTTAACCAGGTAGAACTGAATTTGTGGTCCTTCTTTGCCAGCTTCCCTCAGGTCTGCGTTTAGTCAGGTATCACCACACATGGCTTCCTACTTTTTACTGCTGGCTCTCAAAGATGTAGAAAATGTAAATGAATTAACCTATGGTTTCTCTCTCATTTTGTAGTACTGGAGATTGAACTCAAAGTTTCACACATGCTAGGCAAGTGCTTTGCCACTGAGCTGTACCCACAGCTCCCAGTTTTCATTTCTAATCCATAAAGTAGTCTGTTGTTAGTTAATAGTTGTTGAGAAAAAGAACAAGTATCATTTTAAGAACTTGAGGACAAACTGGGCGTCATGGCACACACCTCTTAAGTCCAGCTCTGTGAGAGTTGCAGGAGGAGGATTAATGCCAGCTTCAGGTCAGCCTGGAGTACACAGGGGGCCTGTCTCAACAAAACAAAACCCATGGGCAAAGAACCATGTTTTGGAGGGAAACTGTATGGCTCCGTTTCTCCTCAGGTGAATGAGCTAAAGGAGAAGGGCAATAAGGCCCTGAGCGCTGGTAACATTGATGACGCTTTACAGTGCTACTCTGAAGCAATTAAGCTGGACCCCCACAACCATGTGCTCTATAGTAACCGTTCTGCGGCCTATGCCAAGAAAGGAGACTATCAGAAGGCTTATGAGGACGGCTGCAAAACTGTTGACCTGAAACCCGACTGGGGCAAGGTAAGCTTCGGGAGGTCAGTGTCTTCAGGTTTGCGCTGGATGGCCTCATGGCAGGCTCTGCTGACTTGCCCAGTTCTCTGTCAAGTAGATTGACTGTTACCAACCCACCCTTCCTTGGAAGTAATGACATTTTTCACCAGTTCCGTTATTATCAGTTGTACTTTGGGCTTTTTTTGTATTGGCAAGAATGAAAATGCTAAGCTGTATGTGACAGCACATGTTTGTAACTCCAGCACTTAGGAGGCTGAAGCAGGAAGTTTGTGGGTTCAAGGCCAGCCTGGGCTGCATAGCAAGACTTTCTCAAAAAACCAAAATAAATAAATAAATAAATAAATAAATAAACATTTGGAAAAGTGCTGCCACAGTGAGAGGTTTTCAGAGGAGTCAGGGAGGGGTGTGCTTCTATATGTGCCAGGTTTCACCCTTGTGCTGTCCTCCCAGTTTTCTTGTCCATTTTTGGTCTATGAAATGTAAAATAGGGTTTTTAGTACATCTGCATCACCTCTGCGTGTCCTTTAATCTGTCTTTTTTTATGGGTTTAAGGGCTATTCACGAAAAGCAGCAGCTCTTGAGTTCTTAAACAGATATGAAGAAGCCAAGCGAACCTATGAGGAGGGCTTAAAACATGAAGCAAGTAACCCTCAACTCAAAGAGGGCTTACAGAATATGGAGGCCCGGTTGGCAGGTAGGCTCCCATGACTGACTTCCTTATTTATGTAGGACTGACTTTTTGAGCTGCCCTTCCCCAGTTAGGTAGGGTATGAGGGCAGAACACAAGTGAACAGTCATGTACTTTATTGGGACAGAGAGGAAATTCATGAACCCTTTCAACATGCCCAACCTGTATCAGAAGCTAGAGAATGATCCCAGGACAAGGACGCTGCTCAGTGACCCTACCTACCGGGAGCTGATTGAGCAACTACGAAACAAGCCATCTGACTTGGGCACGTAAGTAGAAGCAGTGAGTTGAGTCTGGATGTGCAGGAAGCTCTGTGGTAGAGAGTTCCCTAGCCAGGCCACCAGATTTGTGCCTTTGGGTTCTCAGAGTGTAGGGGTTTAAGGGTCAGGCGAGCAGATACTGCGATCACCTGCAGTGTTGTAGTCTGCACAGGCCTTCTCCCAGCTGGGCACCTAGGGCTTTTATTTTGGGTGGTGCTGGGAATGGAATTCAGGCCCTCTTGCAGAGCACACATTAAGGAGGTATACTATAAGCCTTGGGCTGGGGGTTGTCACTGAGCCCTTTTGCCCTGGAGGTCAGGTAGTCAGTCAGGTGTACCTGTGATGACTCACTCTTCTGCATGTCTGCCCGCCTGGGTTAGCACTTCTGACCTCTGAGGCTGCATGTAGCCTTTGGAAGGGTTGAGCATTCTGCAGGTGTAACTTTGAGTAGTGTGCAGTGTAACTGTCAGCAGACAGGCACAGGTGAGGAACTTCTATCCACTGGCAGTTGATGCTAACAGTAAATGGGGGCTTAAAATCAGCTTGGCAAGGAGTCATTTCCTCTTTTTAAAATAAATGAATACTAGGAAACTACAGGACCCTCGGATCATGACCACACTCAGTGTCCTGCTCGGGGTTGATCTGGGCAGCATGGACGAGGAAGAAGAGGCTGCAACCCCTCCACCTCCTCCTCCTCCCAAAAAGGAGACCAAGCCAGAGCCCATGGAAGAGGATCTTCCAGAGAATAAGAAGCAGGTAATGTTTTCTTTTTCCTTTTCTGTTTATAAACAGCTAAGTAAACTGGGACGAGCATGTTGAATGGGAGCATGTGTAGACTTCTGGTGGTGTGGTTTTGTTTTGTGCCAGGGAATCAAACTCACGACCTTGCGCTTACCAAGCAAGCACTTGAACTGCTGAGCTAAATCCCCGGCCTTTTTTTTTGTCTTTTTGGGACAGGGTCTCGCTATGCAGTTTAGGCTGGCCTTGAGCTCATTTTGTAGCCCAGGCTGGTCTCAAACTTGCAACGATCCTCCTGCTTCAGCCTCCCGAGTGCTGGGATTACAGGTGTGAGTCACCACGCCCAGCTGGTATGGTTATTTTTGAATGCTTGGTGTGTGCTAAGGATTACTTGAGTCCAGCAGTGTGAGGACCACCTAGGCAACGTAGCAAGACTGCATTTCAAAAAAAAAAAAGTTGTGTAAAAATATGTTGGAAGGGGCTGGGGATTTAGCTCAGTGGCTTAAGCACCTGCCTAGCAAGTGTGAGGTCATGAGTTCAATCCTCAGTACCAAAAAAAAAAAGGTGGAAAATAAAAAAAAGCCTG
Source organism: Hydrochoerus hydrochaeris (assembly GCA_004027455.1). Taxonomy (NCBI): domain Eukaryota; kingdom Metazoa; phylum Chordata; class Mammalia; order Rodentia; family Hydrochaeridae; genus Hydrochoerus; species Hydrochoerus hydrochaeris. The sequence goes on from PVLA01008267.1 coordinate 80,185, forward strand.
TTTCTTGGTCAGAATATTTTAGAGGTCTTAGTAACCCCTCTGTAGTCCCCACAGCTGCTGTAGTGCTGTCTGCATGACAGCTGGGCAGGGCCCAAGAGTAAGTCATGAGTGGTGTGTGTCCCTGCCATGATCCAGAAGAGCAGATCCTTTGGCTTGTGTTCCGCTGCCTGGCTGGATATGGCAAGTGATTGAAAGTTGTCCACTTAGCAACCCTGTCTTCCAAAGCAGGAGGCATGTGCCTAAACGGCTTCATTTTTCTGGTAAACGGGAACAGCAGATTGCTGCCAAATTTAGTACCTTTAAATGGGTGCGTGTTGGTTGTTCAGGGTGTCTCAGCTAGAAAAGGGCCCTCAGTGTGGGCGGTAGTGAGCTGTGCTGAAGACTTCTGCTGCCACTCTGCCCTTTCTCTCTCACCGCCCCTTCTGCTGGCCTCTAACCTAAGGCTCCAAGACAGCCGCACAACATAAACTGGGTTTTTGGCCACTTCTCAGTAAAACCTGGCTCAAAATTGCACTGTCCTTACCAGCTACCTTGAGTTGAAGGGGATTTCTTTTTTCTTAAGCCCTCTAACTTTCCTGATAAAGAGCCAGGATGGTGGGTGTAAAGAGGGAAGAGTTTGAGAGTGTTGGTAGAATGAAGAAGCCTTTGGTATGAAGAACTCATTTTTCTGTGTGTGTTGTTTTGGCCTGTTTCAGTAGCGTGACAGATTATAAACTTGCTGTCTTTGCTACCTGGGTTAGATTTGCTCGGGACTTGCTTCTTTCAAACCCCACCTAGGCACTAAAAGAAAAAGAGCTGGGGAACGATGCCTACAAGAAGAAAGATTTTGACACAGCACTGAAGCATTACGACAGAGCCAAGGAGCTGGACCCCACCAACATGACTTACATCACCAATCAAGCAGGTGACGCTCAGAAACCAGGGGTGGTAGAGTTGTTAGGCATGCTCGGGGGCAGAGTGAGCACTGACTGTTTTTTTAACCATCCTGCCTGGCAGCCGTATATTTTGAAAAGGGCAACTATAATAAATGCCGGGAGCTTTGTGAGAAGGCCATCGAAGTGGGGAGAGAAAACCGGGAAGACTATCGACAGATCGCCAAGTACGCTTGACCTTGGGGAGCACCCAGGGGAGGAGGGTTGCTTGCTGCCAAGCCTGCACATTGAGGGAGAGGCTGGAAAGAAGCCACTGGAGCTGAGACAAAGGGTGTTGAAAGGGTGGCACGCCCAGGCAGTGGTTGGGACCTTGTTCCTAGGTGCAGGTGTATTTTCTCTGCAGGGACTGACTTTGTTTCTGGCTCTCTTTGCAACAAATAAATTTTCTTTTCATTATCAGAGCTTATGCTCGAATTGGCAATTCTTACTTCAAAGAGGAAAAGTACAAGGATGCCATCCATTTCTATAACAAATCTTTGGCAGAGCACCGAACCCCAGATGTACTGAAGAAATGCCAGCAGGTGGGTCGGATAAGAGCTGTGCTTACAGGTCTGGGGATGAAACCCAGGGCTTCATGCATGCGAGCAAATGCTGTACCCCAATTTAGCTCCCAGTGCTGTGTACATAAATGAGCAAGTAAAGAAGTAAGGGCTGGGGCATTGCAGAGGTGCTGGGTTCAGTCCCTAGTTTTGCAGAAAAATAGTTTAAACAGTGACATGATTTTGGTGCTATCATTTCATGATGTATTGTAGGAAATAGCCTGGTGCGTGCTTGCTTGCTCTGCTTTCGTTTCTTTTTGTGTATCGGGGATTGAACTGACGACCTCGCGCTTGCCAGGCAGGTACTTAGCCACTGAGCTAAATCCCCGGCCCTTAGCCTGGTGCTTTTGCAGTCTGGAGAGGTGGGAGTAGTGCCAGGGATTAACATATGCTGGGCAAACTCTACCATCTGCTGTGTCCCCAGCCCTAGGGTTTTTGTTTGTTTTTGAGACAGAGTCTTATTGTGTAGTTCAAGCTGTGCTCAAACTCCTGGTGACCCTTCTGTCTTAGCTTCCCAAGTCCTGGGATTACAGGCATGCACCACCAATGCCCAGCCCCCAGTCCTAATGTTGAAGCTTGGCACAGTGGTGCACACCTGTAGTCCCAACTACTCAGGAGGTTAGGAGGGTCACTTGTGCCCAAGAGTCCAAGGTCAGCCTGGGCAACATAGCAAGACCCCATCTCCAAAAATAAAAATTAAAAAAAGAGGAAATAAACTGCTTTTAAGATATGCATCATTTTCATGTCAGACATGGTTTTGAACCAAGTGTGTAAACCCTACTGTTCATTCTGTACACTGGGTACCTTGCTACTAAGACATAAAATTGTGTGTGTTTGTGTGTTACCGGGTCCCAAGCCTGCTAAGCTTCATGTCCTGTCACACTGAACTACTTCCCCACCACAGGAATGTAAAATTTCTGGAACAAAAGTAAATCTTGCCAGCAGAACTCTGAAAATTATTCTCTCTAATTAGCCCACTGTTTAAATGTTTGGGGAGTTTACTATTCCAGGAGTCTTTCTCGTAGGCAGAGAAAATCCTGAAGGAGCAGGAGAGGCTGGCCTACATCAACCCTGACTTGGCTTTGGAGGAGAAGAACAAGGGCAACGAGTGCTTCCAGAAAGGTACCCTGCCCCTCGCCCCGCCGGGCCTCCGTGGACGCTGGTGTGTGGGGAGCTTTCTGTGTCAGCTACAGGATACACATAGCCTGAAGGACAAGGTGGCTTTTTGCTTTGTCACAAGTAGTTTTTGTTTTCCTTCCCCAGGAGACTATCCCCAGGCCATGAAGCACTACACAGAAGCCATTAAACGGAACCCGCGAGACGCCAAGCTGTACAGCAATCGAGCTGCCTGCTACACCAAGCTCCTGGAGTTCCAGCTGGCCCTCAAGGTGGGCTGTTTGGGAGGGCGGGGCTGCTGTCACTGTGAACTCTGAAGACAGGACAAGGACAGGGTCGGGGTGTTTCTCCTTTTGTGTTTTCACTTAAAGTTTGATGGTCTTTCCTGGATACCATATTAGATTCGTGGAGGTGCTGTTTGTGTGTATAAAATACAGGGCCTGTGCACACTGCACCTGGCTCGCCACCCCTCACGCACTACAGAAACTGGGTGCCTGCCACCTCCACTGAGGACTGTTTCTTTTCCTCCGAATTTATCTTTGGGTTTTTTTTTTTTTTTTTTGTCTTTTTGAGACAGGGTCTCGCTATGCAGTTCAGGCTGGCCTTGCTCACTTTGTAGCCCAGGCTGGTCTTCAAACTCACAATGATCCTCCTGCCTCAGCCTCCTGAGTGCTGGGCCACCACGATCGGTGACTGTTTGTTTTTTTGTCAAGATTGAACCGAGGAGTGCTCTACCACTACATCCCTAGCTCTTTCTATTTGGAGACTTGAGTCTTGCCAAGCCACACAGGCTGACCTTGCATTGGGAAACAGCTGATGCAGAACTCTTCCATCTTCCTAAGCTGAAACATCCCGTGGTGGTCACTGTTTCTGTTCTGAGTCTGACTGCTATAGGAACTTCAGGCCTGGAATAGTATATGTCCTTTTGGAACTGACTGGCTTGACTTTTTGTAATGTCTTCAGGAGTCACATATGTCAGGGTTTGGTTGGTTGGTTTTCTCTTTTGGTACAGGGAATCAAACTCAGGACCTTGCACTTGCCAGGCAGGTGCTGTGCCACTGAGCTATATTCCCATTCCTGGGTTTCTTTCTTTAAGCCAAACGGTATTCCATTATATGCACACGGCATGTTTTGATAAACCCAGAGATCCAAAGTCCTGGGCCCTTGTTGGTGTTTGTGTTCTTAGTTTCCCAGAACATGGTCTGAGTTTGGATCAGACTGGTTTTGAACTCACTCTGTAGCCCAGCCTGGTCTTGAATTCACAGCAATCTTCCCACCTTAGACTCCTGAGTGCCAGGAATACAGCCGTGCACCACCACAACTGGCTGTGTGGCATTCTTGTATTATTTTTTATTTTCAACCTATTCCAAACAAAACACAGCTTGTATGTTATGTCTGTCTCTCTTCAAAAATTCAGTGTTGATACTGATATTGAAACATTGGTGAAAGAGAATCAGCAGATGTAATGACATGTCCATAGGTGGCAGGATCACTTGAAAGGAGCCTGGGCACCATAGTAAGGCTTCTAGCTCAAGAAAACTAATCCAGCCAGGTGTGGTGGCACATGGCTATAATCTCAGCACTCTAGAGGCAGAGGCAGGGGGAGCACCACAAGTTTGAGGCCAGCCTAAACTGTATAGTGAGACTTTGTTACAAAAAACAAACAGGCAGGCTCACCTATTCATATTTTCCTATTTGTCCAAGTTACATGTCTTTTATTTTGATTTTTGTCTTTTTGAGACTGGGTCTAACTGCAGTTCAGGCTGGCCTTGAACTCACTTGGTAGCCCAGGCTGCCTTCAGATTTGTAGTGCTCCTCCTGCCTCAGCCTTCTAAGTGCTGAGATTACAGGTGTGCACCACCACACCTGGCCTATGTCTGATTTCTGAACAAGTGTCAAGGCCGGTACATTTCATCTGGCTGTGACATTCTCTTTCTCTCAAAACTGGAAGTGTCACCACCTTCTGTTTGTCATAACATCAGCCTTGTGAAGAGTTAGGCTGTTGTGTTCTGTGGAATGGTAATCTCTCTGGAATTGTCTTTCCTGAGGTTGATACCCAGCTGTCTAACACTTGTCCTGCTTAGCTGAGGGCCTGTACTGGCAGGAGCAGCAGAGGCAGAAGCTAAAGCCTCTGGCTCATCTGAGGGCAAGATCACATGGTTCGGCTGCATCTTGCTAAGGGCAGAGCCTAACTTTTCTTCTGCTTCTTCCTAGGACTGTGAAGAATGCATCCAGCTGGAGCCGACCTTCAGTAAGTGCCTTTTAGGTTTTTCCGTGGTGCAGCAAAAAAAGCAAGGGTGGGGAAAGAAAAAAGGCCTTTATTGTGGGCATGCGAGGGCTACAGAAGAGTGCAGGGTCCCTTCAAGGCAGACAGAAGTGCCCGGGCTTTTAATAGGTTTGATGGTTGGAGTCTGAATGAGTGGGCACAATGTCACAGCTGATTAGGGGAGTGCGTGAAAAGTGGGAAGTTCAATTCTGCTTGGAAAAACACAGAAGTCCACACTGGGGACACACTGTTGCTCCAGGGTCCATTCTCATGTTGGGCAGGTGCCATGCTGAGCCTGGCAGAGCATCACACGGGCAGACCCATCACCCTTCCCTGCCTCTCCCCATCCCCTACTCTGCTGAAAGATTGAGAGGAGGAAAAGACAGGGACTTGGTCCATAGCGCCTAGAGCAGCCGGCCCCAAGAGTCTGCGGAGTGAGCCTGTGGGACTTGGGAGGCTGTTCCAGATGGCGCCTCACTTACGGTTTGTCTGTAGTCAAGGGTTACACCCGGAAAGCGGCTGCGCTGGAGGCCATGAAGGACTACACAAAGGCCATGGATGTGTACCAGAAGGCACTGGACCTGGACTCCAGCTGCAAGGTGGGTTCTGCTGGGTTCATGGGCCACCCCAGCCTCTTTCTCTTTTGTGCTCTCTGTTATGCTCCCATATCTGTCACTGGCTCTGTTGTCATGAACTTGCTAGGGAAGCGGGCTGGCTAATGCCGACACCCTCTCCTTTCTGTACAGGAGGCTGCAGATGGGTACCAGCGCTGTATGATGGCTCAGTACAACAGACACGACAACCCCGAGGATGTGAAGCGACGGGCCATGGCAGACCCCGAGGTGCAGCAGATAATGAGTGACCCAGCCATGCGGCTCATCCTGGAGCAGATGCAGAAGGACCCCCAGGCGCTCAGCGAGTAAGCGCAGATCTGGAGAGGGCCTGCAGAGGATTGGATTGGCAGGGCATGCTCTGCCTAGGAACAATTCTGTCATGTTTCTTAAAAGTGAAAAGATGGAGCCAAGTGTGGTAGCACACAGCTGTGACCCCAGTACTCTGGGAGGCTGAGGCAAGAGAAATGCTTTAAGCCCAGCCTGAACTACATAGGAGACCTAGAAAGCAGCTGGGCATGTAGCTCACTGCAAAGGCCCCTGGTTGAATCCCCAGTACTTACTGGGGGTGGGGGGGTGGGCAGCACAGTGGCTTCCATTTCACATCTTAGGCGGTCAGTCAGAAAGGGCAGTTTGCAGGAGAAGGGTCCTGACCTGAGGCTCTCCAGGGCTACACACAGTAGACCTGGCAGTTCTGCACAGTGGCCAAGACTTGGTTGCCAGGTCTGCCTGGCCATTTTCACCAGGCCTCTTGTGAGCCCTGACCGTGGCCACGCAGCATTCAAGTTGGAGCTTGTTTCAGAAGCAGGGAAGCCTTGTTTCAGGCAGCTCGATTTCTGCTCACTTCGCCTTTTCCTCTTTAGACACTTGAAGAACCCCGTAATAGCGCAGAAGATCCAGAAGCTGATGGATGTGGGCCTGATTGCGATTCGGTGATGACTTGCTCACCTCTTCCCTTGGCCCTCACGTGGAAAGACGCTGGGATGGCGGTGGGCAGCACAGCAGAGGGAGGGGAGAAGCAAGAGCTTATCTTTATATTTATACATGCCTACCTGGAAGACACAGACTCCTGCCGCCGCCACCACGGGCCTCCCAGCACACGCATGGTCTCCTCACTGCTGCCCTCGAGTTTTGTGTCTCCTTGCCCCGTGCCCGGTCGCTGTCTCAGCTGCTCCCCCATAGTTGGTTATTTTTTATTTGGGGCAGTGGGCAATATGGGGAGGGGAGGAGGGTCTTCTTCCCAACCTGGGGTCCCAGCTGTCTTCATATTGTTACCTCCACGTCTCCACCTCCAATAAAACAAGCCAATTGGACGTGGTTATATGTTACTGTGGGCTTTGAGTGATTTCTTGTTTCCTGGGAAGACTGACCTTTGGGGTTCACTGCACTGGGAGAGACAAATTGGGCAGGAGCTCTCGGGGTTGGGTGTAGATGCTGCAGAGGTCCAGGGCTTTGCTAAAGGCGACCACTAGGTGGTGCTGCTATTCAGCAGAAGGGGCCCTTCTGCGAGCTCCCCCTGACCAAAGGACACCAGATACCATGGTCCCTGTACCATTGACTCTCCATGTTCCAATCTCAAGCTCACAGATCAGCCAGATCCAGAGAATACTGGATCCAACTAAGAGCTAAGATGGATTGTGAGAAAAGCTCTCACCTACAGAGCCCTGCTGCTTCCTGTTAGGTGGAGTCATTGGGTGGTGTTTCTAGAATTCTCCACTGTCCCCTCAGCTGACAGGGCTAAGCTTTGCTGAAGGCCTCTTCCCGGCCCAAGGAGGCTCCTGGGCAGCAGTTCAGCTTCCTCATTTGCTCCCAGAGCGCTGCTCTCTGGGCTGGCAAGACGCTGAGGCTAGCAGTGGGCTGCACTTCCGCTCTGGGTTTGCATAAGCCAGCTTTTCCCCTGGGACTCCCCAAAGGCACACCCCGAGTGGGTGGCATAGGTCAAATAGCCTCCTAGTGCCATCCACTGCTGTCACCTGGGCTCCTGCCTCTCCCCAGTCTGAACTCTGGAAAGGCTGAATGTGCTCAGCCTCTCTGGAAGCATAGCTCCCAGGACAAAGGTGGGCAGGGGTACCAGGCCACAGAGACATGCCAGGTGACACCTGGGCAGGAGTGGACCTAGGGCACATGGAAGCACCCTGGGTAGACAGGCATCGTGCTTGAAGTTGTGGCCAGTGGGCTGGGGAGGAGGGCTGTGACAAGGGACCCGTTCTCCCAATACTTGGGCAGCACCAGGTGCACAGCTTTGGAACCAGAAGCGCTGTTTGGGGCAGGAAGAAGAGAAGCACCCGACTGCCCCTGGGGCCTGCAAGGAGTTTTGGTTGTCCAGACGGGACAGTGGGGCTTGGGCTGGTCTGATGTGTTGAGGTCCTAAAAGGCCCAGGTCCACCCACTCACCTCCCTGCTGTGGGCCTGCAGTCCACACCGGTTCATGACCCAGAGACCACCTCATTCCGACAGGCTGGGGACGCCAGAGGGACCTGTGCTGGCGGGCTGTTCTGGGCACAGTGGCTGCTCCTCCACTTTGAACTAAGAGGAGGGGGCTGGGTCTGCGGTGTCCACAAGTCCTCCTCACTTGCTTCCTCTGCTCGCTGGGGATGAAGGCAGGGTCCCACTGGAGCCCTCTGCTTGCTGGCAGTGTGCTTCCGGGACCGGTGCCCGCCCCGGGGAGGGGCCAGCCCGCCCTGTGCCGATGAGGCACTGAGGGCTAGCTATCTTGGGAGGGAAGCTCTCAAAGAGAAGGCAGAGGCGAGGAAGCCCTTGAGGTCCGCAGGTGTGTGGCCTGAGGCCAAGAGTGGCCAGCACTCTCCCCGTCACCCACAGCCCCATCCCCTGGCAGGCCAGGTAAGCTCAGGCCGAGGACCCCCCTCTCCCCTGGCCCGGCAGCCCTGCCCAGCCTCCCTCTCGCATTGTCACAGGGTGCTTGGGTCACAGCTCGGTTAACCTTGCCCATGAGGGTCTGGGGCCAAGGTGGGAGAGCACCCTGGGGTGGGGCCCAGCCCTCTACTGAGCAGGGTGCTCTAACTGAACCTCTTCTTACCCTGCCCCAGGCTTCCTGTCTGTAGGCTAGGAGTGGGCTGACAACGTGGTCGTAGGGTCTCTTTCAATTCAAGCACCATGACACTGAGAGAGCCACACCAGCAGCACCCGAATCTTGCTGCTGCCTGGCCCTGCTGGCCTCAGGCTTGTTCCTTGGGGTCGCCCGCCTGGGGCACCCATGGCTGCCCCCTCACCTCCCTTACCCTCTCTCGGCAGAAGCAGCTGCAGCCATGGCGGGGATGAAGACAGCCACCGGGGACTACATCGACTCGTCCTGGGAGCTGCGGGTGTTTGTGGGTGAGGAGGACCCCGAGGCCCAGACGGTTACCCTCCGAGTCACCGGGGAGTCGCACATCGGCGGCGTGCTCCTGAAGATCGTGGAGGAGATCAGTGAGTGCCCTGCTGCCCCCGCCTTCCCAGCATGGCACCCAGGCGCCTGCCACAATTGTCCCTCGGTACTTCCGGGCCACCCCTGCTGCATGGCTTGTGATAACCATGTCACAGTGACTCAGGCATCTCTTAATCATTTAGTTCCAAAAAAGACATTTCCCCGACTTCCCCTCCTTGCCGTCATACTGCCTCCGTTCCTCCCACTCCAGCTGCTTCTCGGGCTGACGGCCCCAGGCTTCCACTCACCCACTCCGTGTTTTGGGGTGGGCAGTAGTACTGGACATTGAAGCCAGGGCCTTGCCCCTGAGCTATGTCTCCATTCCTTTTTTAAAAAAATTTTATTGAGACAGGAATTTACCAAGTCATTAAATTACTTAAACTAAGCTCAAACTAAGCTTCCATCCTCCTGCCTCAGCCTCCCAGAATACCGGGTTTACAAATGTCTACCACCACACCCAGTCTCCATTTACCCACTGCTTAGGGCAAAAGGAGAGGCCTTGCCTGAGTGGAGGCCAAAGTCACATTTGTTCCTGAGGTCTGAGGGAGGGCTGGGGCTCCTGCTGACCTGGGCCCCGCTCCACACTTCCTCCTGGGGGAAGATGAAGCTCTCAGCAGGCTGGTGACAGGCCCCATCTGGGTGGGAAGGCCCTGCCCCCACAGGAAGTTACAGCAGAGCAGCCTGCGGTCTCAGTCATGGCAGCCAGGGACGTGGAGACTTCTCATCATCCTGCCCTGCCTGATGGAGGCTGCCCTTCCTGGGAAGGCCACGGGAGCACCCCAATAGCTGGGGCCAGAAGGCAGACCACAGAGGGAGAGTTCCTGGGCCTCCTGGGGGAGAGTTCCTCAGACCCAGCTGGCCGCCATGTGTGGCCCAGGAGGGGCGCCAGTGTGACCGAGGGCGGAAGATCCCAGGGCAGCACAGCCCCAGAGCCCAAGCAGGGAAGGAGCCCCAGAGGCAGGACCCAAAGAGGCTGTGAAAGCAGAAGTGGAGAGCAGAAGCTCCCTGGGACCCTGGGTGTCAGACAAAGTCCCAACAGGCAGGGCCAAGGCAGGACAAGACAGGCCCAAGGACTGTCTGTCCACAGAGCACAGCATGTGGCTTCTCCATCTCGATGGGCTGGGCAAGCCCCTCCAGTTCGCTGTCCCCATGCCACTCCCAGTCCTTCCTGAGTGTGTCCTGCCTGGCTCAGTACTCCATGGCCATTGCCACAGGAAAGCCAGTGTGGAGCCCTGGACAGGGCACTTCCCCGGGGAGGCTGCTTAAGACGAGTCCTGGCAGTGGGTGGCAGTAGGGAGAAGCTGGGCAGCAATGCCAGGGGAATGGGGGTGCTCTGAGTTAGGGCCCCAGAAATAACAAGACACCGGCCCAGGCCTTGAGGCCTCCACAGGTGCCTAGATCCCACCTGTGAAAAGGACAGGGCCCAGGGTTTTTAACGGGAGAGGGCATGCTGCGGTGGACTTTCTTTGTTGGAGGGTGGGTAGTGTTTTCCTATCTAGTTCAGGCTGGCCTTGAACTCACTGGGATTCTCCTGCCTCAGCCTCCCAAGTGCTGGGACTATAGGCACACAGCACCATGCCTAGCTGTGGTGGACCTTTGGGCCAAGCCCTGTGACAGCCAGTGGGAGTGAAATGGAGGCAAGGAGGCCCCAAGGAGGCCATCTGAGCTGTCCTGCAAAGAAGGGACAAAGCTTCCAGAAGTCAGGCAGGGTGAATGGAGAGAAGGGGAATTTGAGAGGTGAGGCTGACACTGATTCAAGGTGAAAAGCAGAGTGCTCAGGGCTCCAGCACAGTCAGGAACCTGGAGAAAGGACTAGAAGGGCCAGGTCCAGAGAGCTGTCCTAAGAGGACAGGAACAAGGCAGAGTCCAGAAAGGAGAGGTAGGAGGAGGCAGCCCAGGGCAAAGATGCCAGAGGGACACGCCAAACTCTGGGAGAAGGGGCCAGATACACTGACTTCTCCCAGGCACACAGAGGGGACAGTGGGAATGGGGAGCTC
>PVLA01008268.1:0-91044 GCA_004027455.1 Hydrochoerus hydrochaeris
CTAGGTAGCGTGATCATGGAAATGTAACAGCAACGGTGATTCACAATGAACCTTCCGCCAGGTACGCAGTATTGTGTTTGATTTCCTCCTCCCACACTTATTCATGGTAGCAGGTGATTCTTTCCTTTTGGACATGAATAAATTGGGGCTAGGAAGGCTGAGTTGTCCAAGGTCACCCTTGATAAGAGGTGGGTCAGGGGCCTAACCCAGGTCTCCTGAACCAGCCTGCTATGAACTGTATATGTCTGTCTGCTGGATTCAGGGTGCAAGTGACAGGCGACATACGGTGTCGTGTGAAGGCGTGCTCAGATTTCTGCTCCCTGACATAGCAGTGATGAGAGCTGGGGTCTTTGGAGTTGGCCCTCATGAATAAATGATGAGTGGATGAATGGGTTACAGCGAGCTTGGCTTTGTGGGAAAAGCAGCTGGTGAGCATCTCAGCTCTGTCTCTCGCCTTGAGATGCCCCTGCCAGGTGATCAGGCAGGCAGAGGCCTTACCTGACACTGAGGCTTCCTGGTCTCAAGCACTGTGAGCCCAATAAACTTCTCTTCTTTATAAAATTATCTGGTCATTGTTATTTTAGTAGAGCAACAGAAAACAGATACAGACAACACACAAAGGAGGGATTAGTGATTCTGTTGAAGCTGTGGGCCATGACCAAGCATCTATGCCGAGTAGACTCTATGCCAAGGTGGAGGGTGAGTGCATGACACCTGTATTTGGCAGGTGACAGAGCTGATCAAGACAAAAGTGGAACCAAACAAGACAAAAGCGCTCTTGTGTGGCCCTGGGTCCCATCCCCAGCATTGGGGAAAAAGAGATCCAACTCAGAGCAAGGCACAGTGTAGGAGAGAGGCACAGTGGTCCCAGACAGGCCGCCTGCAGTGCCCCCAGCCTGCAGTGCCCCCAGCTGGAGCTCCGGCTGCACAGGACACAGAGGCGGTGCCAGGCTGACTAAGCCACACACCGTGGGAACTTGCAGGTGAGCTGGCTTCCTGGTTCTCCACCTGGCAGACTGCAGCAGGGTTGGTGGGAGGCCAAGCAGGCAGGCAGGCTGAAGCCGAGCCCTGGGGGCCCCTGGGGTGCTCTGAGGAGTGTGGGGTCTTCCAAAGGCTTTAGAACATCATCTGTCTTACGGGGAGCCCCCTTGCCAGAGGGAACGGCAGCATGAGTTTAGGTGCAGGGCAGGAGTGGGAGGTGCAGGCACATCTTTACCACCTCCCATGGGATGACATAGTTCACACAGGTGTCTGTCCATGGGCTGAAAAGTCCAAGCTAGGGAACCACTTGAGGGGCAGAAGCATCTGAAAAGTACCCGTTAGTCATTGGGAAGCTGCCAGGGTGGAGAGCCAGGGCAAGGTAGGTGGCCAGTCTGGTGACGCCCATTCCAAAAGCCCTGCCAGAGGATCTGGGCCTGTGCACTGCCCTGCTGGGGGGCTTGGAACAGGAGTTCTGTGCGGTGCTGTGGGTGGGATGAACCATCTTCAAGGGACATCTCAACCACCTTGCAAAAGACCACAGGGGTCCGGCAACAGTGGGCTCTGTTTGGGCAGAGGGCCCCGTGTGAGCAGAGCAGACACGTGGGCTGCAGGGTATTTCCACCACTATCATGGAGAAGGGAGGAGTGCGGACAAGTGTCAGGCCTGCTAATGGGGGCACGTGGTGACCTCCTGGTGATAATGATGTCGGACACATGATAAAGATTCACCATAGCAGGAAACGCCTTGCATTTACTGAGCAATTTTCTCAGCCTGGGTTCAAAGTGCAAATTGCTCATGTTAAGTGGAAATCCCTGGGAGGGAGGAGGAGGGGGCAGGTCTGGGTCAGCCGATGCTGCTGCTGGGAGGCCAACACTGTCCTGTCTGCTGTCCTGTCTTCTACATCGTCTCCGTCAGCATCTTCCCCAGCATCCTAGAGTCTTCTAGGTGACACCTCAGTGCCCTTACAGCGGCCACAGGACTTACTGCCCCTCTCCCCACCTCTGCCTTCACTCCTCTGCAGCCACAGTGGCTTCTTTGCCGCATGTGGCTGCTCCAGACACCTTTCTGCCTCGGTGTCTTTGCACAGCTAGTCTTCCCCAGCCTTTAGCTCCCCACTCACTGTCTTCTGACTCTGTTCAGTTCTCACCAATTCAGGGAAACTCACCTTGACATCATATTTAACTCACTCCTAACTTCTACTACTTCACTCTACCCCTCACCAACAACAGCACCCTTAGCTTTAGACACTCAAAGCCCTTTGCTTATTTCTCTCAAGAAATGTCTCAAAAATCCTCCTGCCTCAGCCTCCCAGAATGGCAAGATGACAGGTATGCACCACCGAGCCTGGCTTTGTTTCCTTACTTCTTAAGTCCACAGTGTGCTTCCCCATAGAATATAAGCTCCACAGTGGGGGAAACATCTATTGATTTTGTTTCTTCTTATATTCCACAGTGCCTAGCCCTGGGCTGGGCAGAATGTGGATGCTCAATTATATCACATACATGATTCATCTAATTCTAGAATTCTGTGCTAGAGATGACTTAACTGCATTTTATGAATGAGGAAACTTGAGATTCAGAGAGGTTAAGTCGCAAGCTCTAGGTCATACAGCGGTCGGTCATCTACTCACGATGCTGTGTTACTCTGTAAATGGGGGTGAAGTCGGAGAGGGACAAAGCGACTTCCTTAGCGTTGACCCCTTGAGAAGCACAGAGGGATCTGCCTTCCCGCCTCCAGCTGCTCCTGTCTCCCTGAGGCTCAGTCCCTTCCCCAGGGCAGCTCCTCCTTCGGCCGTCTAAGCCGGGCTGCTGCAGCTTGAGCCTGACTCAAAGGCACCGGCAGATTTGGGAAAATGGGCTAAAGACCCCTGGGGAGCTGACCCTGTCCTTGTGAGCCTGTGGGACTCTCCGAGGCGAGTTCAGCCCGTGACTCTGCAGCGTGGGACCCCAGAACCTGTCTGTCCTTGTCTCTGTGAAATCACTGTCCTCTTCACACGAAGTCCTCCTACTTTCATAGGGACACGGTCCCTGGCCTTCGGTCACGCTTGTGTGGGAGCTGCGGGGAAGGTCATAGTCCCTTTCTGCAAAGCTTGCAAACTTGGGGCTGGGGCTCGGGGTGGGGGTGGGCTCCTGGTGGCTTCTGTGGAGCCCCAGATGGACCCACTGCCTGGGAATGAAGCAGCCCAGAAGGAGGAGAGGAGGTGGCAGGAGAGAGCCAGACCCCGGCATCCTTTGCTGGGGCCAGGACGCAGCCATGCCGGACCCCAAGCCTCAGCGCTCCGTCAGCTTCAGCCTGATTTCTGTCACTGGGAGGATTTCTCAGTACCAATGGGCTGGGGCTTCAGACTGGAGAAATAAACTGACGGGTTGTGTGTGCCCAAAGGTCATCAGAGGACAGGTGGGGGTGGGGGGAGCGTTTCAGCCCCGCTGAACGGGAATGACTGACACCTGATGTCACCTTCCAGCCACCTAGAGAACACTTCCTTTTATTTCTTTAAAGGAGGCGTTGGACTAGAAGGTGTGTGTTTTCTGCACTTGGGGCCCCTGGCCAATACTGATAGAGTGAGAAATTTGTGGCTCCTGTCCTCTTTCCCTGTCTTTCTTGAAAGCTGCTTCCTGCTCTGTGCAGAGAATGGAGAGCTGGCTTTCTGCCTTTCTCTGTAGCCCTTCTCAGCCCTTCTTTCCTCTGGATCGACTCCTGACTTCAGAACTTGCCCTTCTATATCCTATCCCCGGAGTCTTAGATAGGTTCGGCAGATGGATTCTTACTAAAGTGTTAATGGCTAGCGCCACAATGGTTACAGCTGAATTCCTTTAGGGTTTGTTTAATAGGGAAGTACTCCAATCCAAAAGATGTGAGTGGTGGGAGCTGCTAGAGGGTATCTAGGAGACTCTGAAGGATTTCTCTTTTAGGATAACAGAGATTCCCAGGATCTTGTTCCTGCGTTCCACCTACATGTGAGTTTATTGCTCTCATTTCAGAGAAAGGTGGGCACCTCCCCAGTCCCGTGCGCTGTGAAGTCGGGGAAGACAGGCGCCTTGATTGTTTAGCTGAGGAGGCCTCTTTGTTTCTTACCGCACTCCCGTCTATTAGGGCTGAGTATCTGGGCAGCCGAGAATAGCCTGGCGTGAGTCCTCAAGGTCAGCCTCCCGGCCAAGGACTCAGAGGACAGAATGGCCCAAGCCCTGCAGCTGTGGGTTCCCACCTAGCACCTGATAAGCCGGAGCTGAGTCTAACAGCGGCCCAGCCCATCCAATGGGACAGGAGTAAGAGGCTCCTCTGGGGCCCCGGCACGGGCGAGGAGCCACGGGTGGAGTTAATGCACTGCTGGCCCGGGCCCAGGTCCTGGCGGCCCATTCCGCTCAGATTCCTCTGGAATCAGCTAAATTAGCCCGGCGGTGGAATTGCTTATCCAGGAGCAGCTCGCGGGATGGATTGATGGACAACGGTCACCTTTTCAAGGAGCACCACACCGGGGATAATGGCCCCCTGGCTCATGAGGTTGTGATCGAGTGTTTTCTGTGAGTCAATAATCTTTCTTTTCTACCCTCGCTCCTCCCGGCCCCAGGCAGAAGGTGACTCGAGGCACAGCAGGGCGGGCTCTGTCCCTGGCTTGAAGGCAAAGCTCATGCTTGCCTGGGGCTTGCTGGCCGGGCGTAATATCACAGGGAAGTGAGGCATGTTCCTCTGTGAATACCACAAGGACCACAGGATGGACCCCTTCCTGGGATGACCCCCCTGGGAAAAGGAGCAAGAAGAACCGGGTCCCTGCAAGGTGTATGGTTACAGGACATCCCGCATCATTTCACGCAAATCAGAAAGGCCTAGTTGGGAGGAAGTGACATCACTCTTGCCCTGTAGGCTTTTAGCATCCACCTGTCAGACTCAGGTGGACCCCAGGGCTGGAACTTGGAGTCGCCCATGTTTGTGATCAGGCAGACAAAGCTACAGCTTGCTGCTCAAGCTCCTCTGTAAGGACTTAGGCTGCAGAAATCGGGATTCCCACCTGGTGGCTGAAGCAGGGAAGGGACTGTCCCGAGAGTACCTGTGTTATGAGTGTCGGTGCCTGCGGCCTGGGAGAGAATTTCCAGTGACAGAGACACCTGGGTTAAAAGCAGCAAATCCACAGTGCGACTGTGAAACACCCTGGAATGCGGTGTGGCCGGGTATGGGGGTACATATCCGTAACAATAGTGCTGGGAGGCTGAGGCAGCCCTAACCCAGCCTGGGTAAATTAGTCATGTTAGTAAGACCTTGTCACAAAGTAAAAACCAAAAAAAGCTGGAGTGCAAAGCTCAGTGCAAAGACCCTGGATTCAATCAATCCCCAGTACCACACACATACTCACGCCCATGCCCACAGCCACAAAACTGCAAAACCAGATGACCCCAACACAAAGTGGCGTCCTGAAGAGGCCATGCCCAATGTGTCATGATATTTGAGAATGGGACAAAGCAGATCTGTGTCACTGACTTTACTTTATGCGACATGTGATTTAAAGACCTCCATTGAACTAGATGGACAAGTGACACACGATAAACACTGGACTCCTTCTGTCCCCAAACTCTGGTAGGTTGCAAATTCTTTCTGGATCTTCCCACGGAGGGGAGGGAGGGAAACAGGGACTGAACTTGTAGGTGAGCTTGTGTTAGCAGGAGTTTGGCGATTACCTGAGGTATAGCCACGACTTTAGGAGAGACCTGGAAATTTTTTCCTATGGTCTCAGGTTTAGATGTGTTGAGGTGTTTCCACTATTTTGAATGTGCCTGGGAAGCCAAAGGAGAAATGAAACCTAAGAAATGCAAGCAGAAGAAGGCATGTTTGTTGTAGGTTATCTTGGATGATGTGAACTCTGACCTTGGGTGTGCCTCTTTGGAAAAGGGTCCCCGGACCAAGTAAGGGTGGGGGATGCTGCACCCAAAGAGATTCTTTTGGTTTGAATGTACCAAAGGCTTGGACAAGTCCTACACTAAAGGAACCAACTAAGCAAAACAAATTTAATCTCAACCTCACTAAAATTAGAAATCTAGAACATTAGAACCCTTTTCTTATAGAATGATTACTATCATCACACAAAACAAAGCAGTGTTATTTAGACAGCAGTGATAAATTCTTTAGTATTTATTTCACTGCTTGGGATAAGAATTCATCCCCTGCCTATGTGACCCTTTGAAGGCTTAGATTTGGCAGCCAAGTAGATTTAGAATCAATTTCTAGCTTTGCTGGGAGTTGTGTACCTTGAACAAACTTCTTCAACTTGCTGAGCTTCAGTTGCCTCCTCTACTAAAAGACACTCAAAAACCCAAGCACCTCCCCAATCAAAAAACGGGCAACTGAAATGCATAGACATTTCTCAAAAGAAGCACAAATAGCCAATAAATACAAGAGAAAAGATTCAGCACGTTAGCTTGTAGAGAAATGCACATCCAACCAACATTAAGATTCCATCTTACTCCAGAAAGAATGGTTATCATCAAGAAATAAAAAACAGTGCTGTGGGGAAAAGGGACACTTCGGCACCGGTGGTAAGAGCATAAACTAACACAACCACTATGGAAATGAACAGAGTGGGTGGATTAGCTACTGGGCAGCTTGTCCCACCCAGCTGAACTCAATCAGCATGGTGCTGGGTGTGGAAAGCCCATCTCAGGATTGTTGCCAACAGCATAAAAGGAGAACTGGAGGAGAAGATGGTGCACTGTTGATTCTCCTGGACCAGCTTGTCCTGCTGGTTTTCCTGATATGAACTCAGCTGTTCTCACTGTCGGAGGAGCTCGGGTCCTCCTTGTCACTGAGGATGGCTGTGGTTCTCTTCCGGGGAGCTCTGGTCCCTACCTTGAGTGTTACTTCCTGGCTGCAGTGCAGCTCCTTCCTCCCTCTGGCATAGGCTTTTCTAGCTCCCACCGCTGACCTTTGGGCCTTCTCGGTGCAGCCTGGAGGCAGACTCACGTGAGACATTTTTGTGGACTCTAGGTCTTCAGCTGGATGTGTGCAGGACATCACTGTGGGATTCAGGCCCTCAGCTGAATTTTTTGGGTCTCCAGTGAGTGGAAAGATCTGCACTCTTCTGCATTTGACTTTTTGGGTGAATATTAAATAATTCTATAAATTATGTGTCCTGTATTAAATACATTCCCTTGTATACCCTGACGATGACATGGCAGGTCCTCAAAAAACTAAAACTAGAAATTCAATGGGACTCAGCAATACCTCTCCCAAGTATCCTGTAAGAGTTAAAGACATCGTATTACAGTGGTACATGGCAACCTGCCATTTATAATAGGTAAAACTTGGAAGTGGCCTATATGTTCATCAACAGATGAATGGATAAATAAAAAGTATTTAAACACAATGGAGTACTATTCAGCCATGAAGAAGGATGATTTTTAAGTCACCTGTAGGAAAATGAATGCATCTTGAATCTCTAATGCCAAGAGAAATCAGATACAGGGGTTACATATTGCATGGTTTTTCTTATGGGAGAACCCCAAAAGTTTAGAGAGTTTAAAGAGAAAAATAAAAGATGGATGACAGGAAACAGGGAGATGGAGTTGGTGGGGTGGAAAGGGAATCTAAGGCCAGGATCTCACTAAGTCACTAACTTGTCCAGGCTGGGCTTACACTCTGGACCTTCCTGCCTCAGCCTCTCAGACTACTGGGGTTACAAGCGGGCATCACACCCAGCTGGCATGATGCGCTTTGAATAGGCACCAGGGAAATGAAATCGGGTTCCAGCATCAACTCATCTGACCTTCACACCCTGTTACTTGCAGAGTGGCTTTTAGGCTTTTCTCTTGGCCCTTTCTTGTATAGGTGAAGAAACCCGGGACAAATGGTGGCTGAGAAAACCTGAGGTGGCTACTCTGTGGTTCATGGAGCTGGAATGCAAATGCTAGTTTGCTCACTGGTATCAGATGCTTATTAAATGCCACTCACACACCTGTCACAAATAGAATCCTACTGTGCCACACCTCTGCTGCTTGCCTTCCTCAGGGACACGCCTCGAACACCCTCCTCACAGGACCTATACGCTGGTTCATTCTTTCAACAGCTGCCCAGATTCTGTCGCATGGCCGAAGCTGATTTATTTTGCCAGGTCCTTGCTGATAGGTGTTCGTGTAGCTTTGTCCATCTGAGGCTCTTCCCCGAGCGCCCTGGCCCCGAATGGGCTGGGCTTCGTGCAGCTCTCAGGCATGTAAGAAGAGAACCAGAGCAATATCTCCATCAATCTAAGCTCTGCGGTCTTTAAAAATACATAACCCGAAAAATAGGGCTCCATTAAACAAACTTATAAAATATGAATGAGTTGTTTCCTCTGTCCCTGCCCAAGAGCACCCCGAGGTCAGGCCCCCGGAACTCAGGTTCCTGGCACATCTGACATCTTCCTCCATCTGTTTACCAGAGGAGTGCCACCCTGTCAAGTGTGGGGTCTTGAACCCAATTAAATTGTGAACCTCCAGTAGAAAGGACTCAAGTAATTGCTGAATTGTGAAGATCAACCAAATGTGCCCAAGTGTGTGTGTGTGCGTGTGTGCTCACATACGCCTGTGAAATCTCATGCAAAGCCAAGTGTGTAGTAAACTAGAGAACCAACCAGGCACATGAGCAGACCAACCAGGCACATGAGCGGACCAACCAGGCTCATGAGCGGAGCAGGGTACCTTGTGGTCACAGACTTGAAGCCAGAGTGGTCTGGCACCTGGCTGTGCTTCGTGAATCTCAGGCAAGTTACTTAACCTCTGCCTGCCTCAGTTTCCCTGCTTTCATACGGAGATACAGTCCTTTCTAGTAAGGTGCTTATGAGGATTGAGTGCAGACAGCTGAGGCAGGAAGTGGCTGGCACAGGGTATCAAAGATGGGGTGGAGGTTATTAGACACACACACACACACACACACACACACACACACACCCCTGCACACCCTCTCCAGGATTTTACACTGGACATAGGATTTGGTGATGTGAACCATATTGCTTAGATATTTTCTTATAGCTTAATTGCTGCCATCCAACAAATCATCAACACAGCTGCCACTTCTTTTGCTAGGGTCCTGACAAGGTACCAGGGGCTGGATGGCTTATGCAGCAGAAACTATTTTTCTCACGGCTCTGGAGGCTGGAAGTTTAAGGTCAAGGTGTCTTTGGGTGGGTTTCTCCAGAGGCCCCTCTCCTGGCTTGCAGTGGCTGCCTCTGTCCTGAAGTTTGCCAGCATCATCCCACTCAGCCTGTTTATGTCCAGACCTTCTCTTCTCAGGAAGCCCCTGGTCATCCTGGCTTAGGCCCCACCCATTCTAATTTCATGACTGCTTTATATACCCTGTCTTCCAAAGTCATATCCGGTGTGCCAGGGGTTAGGACTCTGGCACATGAGTTTCTGGGAGGGGGACACAGCTCAATCCCTAACACCTACTACTGAGCTGGGACAAAGCTGGGAAAAGGACACCAGGTCCTTTGGTGGCCTGGGAGTTTGGCATTGAGAAGGCTTCTGAGGTCCGTTTGAGCACAGTGTGGAAGGTGGAGAGGCTGGTTGCTGTGGGAAGGGCTGAGAGCTGTGATGAATGCAGTGGGTGTCCCTGGGGCTGAAGCCACCTTGAGCCACCTTGCTTTGAGATTTGGTTTTAGCCCAGTGTCATAGACAGCATGTGTCCTGTGGAATGTGGCTTTGCTCCCATTCTGCTCCAGCCATCTGACCACCAAAATCTGACCAAGCAAAGACAGGCTGGCACTTTTGGTGACAGGTGAGGATCAATATACATGCTCCAATCCATGTACATGCCACTGGCCACAGGATTTAGTTCTAAAGAACTGTCCTCCAGCCTGACCTGGTTTTCCCCCCTCTGAAATGACCAGCTGCTTGGGGGTCATTTGGCCCCAGTTATGGGACTTTATTTTTAAGTGGTAAGTGAGGCCCTATCTGGGACAAGGATATGGAATCCCACAATGTCCTTTTGTGGCTTACAAATTATTTTTGAAAGCTCTTAATTAATCTATCAACATTTTCATTGTATGGAGGATGATCAAGAAAAGACTTAGGGAAATAGACTTCTTATCTCCTTCATTCTATTCCTTAACTTAGTTCAACAAGTGTTAATTGAGCACTTACATGTGCCCAACAACATAGCTCACATAAGACCTGTAGAAAATGAAGCAGAGGACACAAGTGAGTTTCTATTGTCTTAGACAGTCTGTCTTTCTTGACTCTCATTTCTATTAATCTTCTTCCATTTATGTAGAAATGTTGCCATCCCAAAGGCACCTGAAGACCCTGGTATCATGAGGAGAATAAAAGAAAATGCCAGAGTTGGGGGAAGTTCTTAGATCCATGTCAGCTCCTTCTTTGCCCAGTGAATGAGACGGAGCTTGAGAAAAGTTAAATAATCTATCAAGGCCATGCATGTTGTTGGAGGCACACAGCGAGCCTGGAATGAGGTGTCCTGATTCTTGACCTTATTTTGGTGCCATACCTGTACTGACTCTCTGATTACCTTGAAACCCCCAAGCCATAGATCTTCCCAAAGCCTTTTTTTTAAAGAAAAAATCAACCAATGTGCTAACTTATCTCTCTGTCCTGTCTGTTGCCCCATATCCATTCTTACTGGATGCTGCCATTCACAGAATGACCACAGAAACAAAACTTCATTAATGTGGTAGCAGAGAAAAGAGCATCACAGTTGCTTCGGTTTTCATTTCTCTTATTGACCTTGTATTTGAGCATTTTCTAATCTATTAATTGCCTTCGTATATGAATTCTGTCCTGAGTTGCCTGTTCGTGTTCTTTGATAATTTTTCTCTCTTTAAAAACAAATTCACTCGCAAGGATGCTTCAGACAGACATACGGAGACAATTTTTATAATTGATTAGGATGTTAGTCTTCTGGCTGCTGCAACTATTTTTACCATAGACATTTTTGCATATGATTCAGGGGCTTTACTATTTTAAATCTCTTCCACCCTGATGCTTATCCTGCTGACTCGCTTCCCCATAATTATGTGTATCTTGCCTATAGTTTTTTTTTGTGTGTGATTAAACCCTTTGGAGCCTTGTCTGTCTCTTTCCTTTAAAATTTTATAATTCCAACTCATGATTTCTCCTTTCCCCTGTGTTAACAGCTTTTTGTTCTTTTCCGACTTCCTGAGTTGACACACTGCACATTTATTTGTATCCTTTCAGGTATAATAATAGTAGCATTTAAGACTATGACTTTTGCTTCTGATTACAGCTTTGGGCACTCCCCATGAGATTTTTTAAATATGCTGTATTCCCATTATTGTTATTTTCTTTGTCATAATTACAGGTTTTGGTTTCTCCTTTGTCACAGGTTATGGGCCAGTTATGTTTCTAACTGTTCACAAAGTTAAAAAATAGTTTTGTTTTTAAAGTAACTTCAAGTTTTATTACCTTGTAGCCTGAGAATAAAAGTTTTAGCGAACTATTCACTGACATCTTGGGTTCAGATGCTTCATAACTGAGACAGGCCTCGGAAAGTCCTTACTTTTCAGAGCTCTAAAGTCAGCAGAGCCCTCCACCCTGGCTGGGCTGAAACTGCCTGGTATTGAAGGTTCCTCCTTGCAGTTGTGATAGAGATCAAAGCGATGGCTGCTGGGACAGCACAGGTTAGAGGGCAGTGTCAGTGTTACCTTTTCCACCCCGTGGGTTTTGGAGGTGGAAGATAACAGGTGTTATCAGAAGCTAGGATCTTCTCCTCCAGGTAGACGAGGATCTGAATGATGTGGAATGGAAATGGACCTGCTCTAAGGGGACCAAGGGCTCAAGGCTGCTCTTGTTTCTTCATCCTGCAAGAGTCCCAGAGTTGAGTGTGATGTTTGGAGACTTCACCTTCCTTGTGCTGGGTTCCCATGCTGCACTGCTGGGTCCAGTCAGTTACTTGCTGCCCTTGCACTTGAGTTTTAAGAGAAAGCCCAGCCAGTGGGCTACAACCTCCTTCTCAAGTCACTGGGAATGTGGATCAGTGAACCATGGATTTTCATTTGAAGGGGAAAAAAAAGTGTTGCCCATTATGGGGTCTGCTTTAAAAAATGGAACCAGGAGCACTTTAATTTCCATGTGGCTTATGTTAAGGAGTATGTGTATGTGTGTGTGCCTGTGTGCATGAGTGTGTACACAGATGCAAGGAAGAGAAATGGCCCTATTATAGGAAGCCTCATTAGAGAGGCCTGGAAAAAGTTAGTAGATTTACAGACTATACATCTTAATCTCCCCATGCAGCACAGTAACCTGGGAGAGAGAGAGAGAGAGAGAGAGAGAGAGAGAGAGAGAGAGAGAGAGAGAGAGAAAGGAAGAGAGGAAGGAAGGAAGAAAGAGGGAAAGGAAGGAAGGAAGACAGAAAAGAACAGAAAGAGTGTTAACGTTACTTAACTTACTGAGCTTCAGTTTCCCCGTGTGAAGGTGGTGGGGGAGGCAAACAATTCCACCTATTTCTTGGCACTGTGAAGACTAAGGAGGAAAAAGGAAGACACATTTTTATTTTACTCATTGATTACAGTGGTGGGTGTCAATCTTCAGGCTGTCACGTTTAAACAGATGCCCAGAAATTTACTCATTTTCCTTCTTCCTGCCACCATGCTCTGGGCACTGCTTCTCTCTTCTTAGTCCCCTTCTGTCTCTGCATGGCACCTCGTTTCACCACCTGCCCTGGTCTTGATTACCAAGCCCTTGATCCCCCAAATGTGGTCCATTGACCAAAGTTCTGGAACTGGCTGAAAGTATGTTAGAAATGTAGGGTCCCAGACCCCGCTTAGATCTGCTGCTTGTGTGAGGCTCTGCCTGTTAGCAATATCCTGAGGAGCTGGGTATGGTGGCACATGCCTGTAATCTCACCACTTGGGAGGCTGAGGCGGGAGGATTGCTGTGAGTGTGAGGTTGGGCTGGAGTACATAGTGAGACACTGCCTCAAAAAAATGCAGAGAGAGAGAGAGAGACCTCTGTGGACACAAAATGGAACTGTGTCCTAGAGACACAATTTTTCTTTGTACTATTTCAGTTTTCTGATTACATTAAGAAGGGAGACTCTATTTTGAGCTCATCTGATCTTAAAGGTTTATGAAAGAATCTACAGTAAGAGCAAGGATTTCTTCCCAGGGCAGGGCTGAAGATGTCCCTGTGAGCTGGAGAGTTAAACCCAGAAGTGTGTAGCAGTCTATGGACAAAGGTGATATTCCTACATCTAGATACTTTCTCTAGTTGTCTGGTCTTCCCTTCTAGAACAAAGCTTGGATTCTACATTTCATGCCATACACTCAGCCCACCAGGAAGTCACAATATATGTTCAAATATTTATCTCCAAGACCCAGGTTTTAGTATGTTACAGCAGGAAGATGCCATTGAAATAATCATTGGAAACATAACCCTCCTTCCCATGCCTTGCCCAGATCAGACATTACTAATCAACTGTTGCACTCTTCCACACAGCTCAGATCAGGATACAGCCTTATGGACCATCACCAAGTGATCAGCATCGGCACAGCTGGCCTTATTTCCAACCTTTTGGATGCCAAGGATGCTGTCTGGCAGGTCTGTTCTAAACAAACTAGCTGAGTTCCACCACAAAGTGATCACTGGCACTGGTGATGCATTTAATGATGTTGGTAGCATTGCTTTGTTTCTTCTGAGAAAGCAAACACTGCTTAAATGTAGAACTAGAAACAAGGTGCTTAGAAATAATCTGTTTTGTTAGTAGGGATGGAATACTAGAGTCTGTTTTCCATCTCAACATTCATCATGCTAATTTTCTTTGAGAAAGCCCTACTGTTAGGTCTGATGGTTCTGTTAGGATAATCAGCACTTCCCAACTCCAGGGCCAAGTGCTTGCCCAGCTAACTTTCTCCACCTTTCTGGCCTCAGTGATTGGTTCAATAAAAGCCCTTAACCAATCAAAACACTCCATCACTCTGGTCTTGTGATTGGTGCAACTGGAAGGTAATGACCAATCATATCACTCCATTTCTCTGCCCTGGTTCAAGCTGGTATATAACCCAAGCTAGGTATGTTAGCTGTGGGTTCAGTTCAGATTTGAAGATGGATAAAGTGAAGCCCTTTGGCTATGATGGATTTACCTTTAAAAAAAGAAAACTAAAGCAGCTAGTGTGCAATATATGAGATAATAAAGAGAAAAGCCTGGGGGTGGAAAAGGAAGGTCCCCACTTTCCCTCCTTATCTCATAAAGGTATATGTGACAGTCACTTGGTGGACTCAGTAGCGTCCAAGTCAAAGGTGGACAGACCAATGGACTCCCTGCCTTCTATATCTTACTATGCCAGCATGTCCCGAGCAACACTGATTACATATAAGGCTATAATTCTGTGACTCACAGTCTGTATCACCGAGCTCTGAGGTCCTAGGCCTTGAATTCAGTGATAGGGCAATGTCCTCTTATCTGCATCCTTGGAATAGGGTCTAGGAATTTGCCACCTGGGGCTTTTCAGTGGGGAGAACTGGTCATAGCTTATCCCAGGCTACTGAGATTTTAAGGGCTTGCTGGACTACCGTCAAAGCTTTAGCCTCTGTCTTCTGGAGTAGATTTGAGTGGGTGCTAAATCCAGAGCTACTGTAAGAGTTATAGAGAGAATTTTCCTAAGGATGAATTAGAAGAGAGCTCTAAGATAAGGGCGGGGGTGGAAGAAAGAGATAAGTACAAACCCTATTGATTTCATTTGAGTCCCTGGATCCAACCATGCCTGCAGCTTGTTGAAACATGTATTTTTCAGTCAATTGAGCCAACAAGTTCTCTTATTTTTCTCAAATTAGTTTGAATTTGTTTCTTCCACAAAAACAGTCTGAGTAAGGCAGATGGAGAGAGACAGTGCAAGACAGTGGTACCTGGGTTCATGAATTTAATTTGTTCTATGATTCTGGAATAGAGGACTACATTCATGCTCCTGTAGGAAAGACAGTTGTGATATGTTGGTCACCAGATGAGAGCTCACAAATAAAAACAATCTTTCTGGAGGCATCTGTTTGCAAAACAAAAGTGTTCACGAATTGAGGTACCATGGTGTCCTGTTTGAAGCATGTTGCTATTCAGAATTTATTAATGGAAGCGATGAATGGTGAGGGAACTAGGAGAACTTCTACCATTTCCCTACAAATACTCATCTTCTGGGCACCTCAGTTTTTGCTTGTGTAACCTGGGGGTTCTTCTGGGGGGTTTCTAATGGGACCTCTGAGGAAGACACTCTGAGCAAAGAAATAACAGAACTGAATCATACCTGTGAGCAATTGGACTTAGTAGATGTTTACAAAGTATTCCAACAAACCACATCAGAATACACATTCTTCTCAGCTGTGCATGAGACATTCTCCAAATTAGACCATATATTATCCCATAAAACATTCTTAAGTAAATGCAAAGGTATTGAAATCATACCATGCATAATATCTGACTATAGTGCACTGAAATTGGAAATTAATGGCAAAAAAATTTGCAAAACCTGCACAAATACATGTAAATTAGAAAAGAACCTTTTGAACAACCAGTGAGCTACAGAAGAAATTAAAGAAGAAATAAAGCAATACCTACAATTCAAAGAAAACACAGAAACAACATACTGTAATCTATGGGATACAATGAAACTAGGTCTTAAGGGGGAAATATATACCAATACATTTTCATATCAAGAAAACAGAACGAGCACAAATAATGAAACTAATGCGCCATCTCAAGCTTCTAGAAAAAGAAGAGCAAGATAAACCCTAAAGCTCATAGAAGAGAGGAAATTGTAAAGATTAGAGCAGAAATCTATGCAATTAAACTAAAAGCACCATTAAAAGAATTAATGAATCAAAAATCCGGTTTTTGGAGAGAATAACAAAATTGACAAAACCTAGCTAAACTTGTCAAGAGAAAGAAACAAAAAATGCAAATTCATGCATTAAGAATTGAAAAGAAGGAAATTACTACAGATCCCATGGAAATTCAAAAGATGGTGAATATCTACTTTACTTTGAAAATCCATAATCACATAGAGTGGAAAACTCAGAGGAACAGAACAGATTTCTAGAAACATATGAACTACTAAAGCTAAACCAAGACAATATAGCAATTTTGAACAACCCAATATCAACTATTGAAATTGAAAATGTAATTAAATCTTACCAACAAAGAAAAGCTAAATTCCTGATGGATTCACAGCTGAATTCTACAAGAAATTTAGAGATGATTCAATGCTAATACTACATAAACACTTCAATGAAATGGAGAAGAAATCAATCCTCCCTAAAATATTCCTGGAGGCAAGTATTACTCTGATAACAAAACCAGAGAAAGATCGAACCAAAAGGGAGAATTATAGACCAATCTCACTAATGAACATTGATGCAAATATTCTCAATAAAATACTGGCAAATAGAATGCAGCAAATCATCAAGAAGGTTATACAGCATAACCAAGTATGGTTCATTCCAGGAATTCAAGGCTGGTTTACCATATGCAAATCAATAATATGCAAATCAATAAATGTAATACACCACATCAACAGAGTGAAAAACAAAAAACACATGGTCATCTCTCTAGATGCAGAAAAAGCTTTTGACAAAGTCCAAAATACATTTATGATAAAAACACTTCAGAATCTTGGAATGCATGGTGTCTCCCTCAAATCTATAAAGGCCATCTATGACAAACCAACAGCCAACATTATGCTAAATGGACAAAAACTGAAATCTTTTACTTTAAAATGAGGAACAAGACAAGGATGACCACTATCACCACTCCTTTTCAATACAGTTCTGGAAATATTAGCCAGGGCAATCAGAAAAGATAGAGAAACAAACAGAATAAAGATAGGAAAGGAAGAAGTTAAATTATTGCTATTTGCAGATGACATGACACTCTATATAAAAGACCCAAAAATCCATTAAAAGACTACTAGAGGTAATTAACAAGTTCAGCAGTGTAGCTGGATACAAAGTCAATGCTCAAAAATTAATAGCTTTCCTGTACACACACAAAAAACTCACTGAGAGAAATTATGGAAATATCATACTTTACAATAACATCTAAAAAATGAAATACTTAGGCATCAACCTAACCAAGAATGTAAAACACCTATATGCTGAAAATTATACTACACTGAAAAAGGAGATTGAGCAAGATATTAGAAAATGGAAGGATATTCCTTGCTATTGGCTAGGAAGAACCAACGTTGTGAAAATGGCCATACTCCCCAAACTATTATACAGATTTAAAGCAATCCCAATCAAAATACCATTGACATACCTCACAGATGGAGAGAAAACACTCCTAAAATTCATTTGGAAACAGAAGAACCTAGAATAGCAAAAGAAATTCTGGGCAACAAAAGCAAGGCAGGAGGCATCTCAATTCCTGACTTGAATCTATACTACAAAGCTACAGTGATAAATTCCACATGGTACTGGCAAAGAAATAGACATGAGGATCAATGGAACAGATTAGAAGATGCAAGCACAAGTACAAAGACACTCAGCCACCTGATATTTGACAAAGAGTCTAAATATGTCCACTGGAAGGACAGCCTCTTTAATAAATGGTGTTGTAAAAATTGGCTTTCCACATGTGGAAGACTGAAACTAGATCCATGCATATTATTGAAAAGATTTTGCACTTCAAAGAAAATCACCAACAGAGTGAAAAGAAAACCCAGAGAGTGGGAAAGAATTTTAGCCTGCAATGCCTCAGATAAAGGACTTGTGTCCAGACATATAAAGAACTGAAAAAAAACAAGCTCCCCAAATTCAAAGACCTTCTCCAAAAATGGGCATCTGAGATGAACACACAGTTCTCAGAGAAAGATATACAAATGGCAAATAAATACATGAAAAATTTTCACCGTCACTGGTTATTTGAGAAATGCAAATTAAAACAACATTTAGATTTCACCTCACTCTGGAAAAAATAGCAGCCATCGAGAAATCAACTGATAACAAATTTTGGCGAGGTTGCAGGGCAAAAGGGACACTGCTCCACTGTGGGTGGTAATATAGAGTCATGCAACCACTATGGAAATCCATTGCAGAATTCTCAGAAGTCTAGGATTGGAAGTTCCGTTCAATTCAGCTATTCCCCTGCTGCATATTTTCCCAGAAGATCTGAGAAGTTCATATCACAGTGATATATGTGTACCCATATTCATAGCAGCACAGTTTGTAATAGCTAAATCTTGGAAACAACCAAGATGCCCATCAACTGCAGAGTTGATGAAAAAATGTGGTATTTTTACTCAATGGAATACTACTGAGCTATAAAAAAGGATGATCGTGAGGCCTTCATAGGTAAATGGAGACAACATGAGACAATCCTCATTAGTGAAATAAATAAGAATCATATTTATAAATATCACATTGTGTCTCTAGTGTAAAAAATGATAAGAACTATAAGAATAATAAAACCCAAAATGTGTGGTTGCTATTGTAAAAAGGAAAGGAAAAAAGGGGTCTAAGGGACATAATTGCATGCATGTTTGAGTGTAAAATAGATGACCATATTGCTGAATCTTTGTTGGATCTTTGAGCAGAATTGTTTGCAGTCTCACTGTTTGAATGTCTACTATGTATCCAACAATTTTGTAACTTGAAAAATTACATCCAAGATGACAATATGTGATTTGTCAACTAGTGATTTCTTAGTGTTTTTTTCTCTTTTTTCTTTTAGAATTCTGTATTGTTGCTACCCTTTTTGTTTTGCTTTTTTTCTCTTTAAATAAAATTTTTAAAAAATGCATAATTGCTCTTGTAAAAAGGAGAAGAAATAGGAAGTGCTATAAAAGATACAACTTCATGAATATTTAAATGTATAGGATTGATGACCATACTTCTAAGTTCTTGTTGGATTGTTGAACAGATCTGTATGCAGTCTCACTGCATGAATGACTACTTTGTATGCTCTAGTTTTGTAACTTGAACAACTATTTCTAAAAGGACAATATGTAATTTATCAACCAGTGATCTCTTACTCTTTGCACCTTTTTTTAAAATTCTGCAATATTTCTGCTTTTTTCTGTTTTTTTCCTCTTTAAATAAAAAAATTTTAAAAAAGAAAACAAGTCTACAAATAAAAAATACAGCTGGGGCATATAGCTCAGTCTAAGTGTCCTGGATTCCAATCTCAGTCCTGAAAATTAAAAATAGGCCTTGTTCCCTGATAAGGCAGTAAATCCATTGGCCTCATCTCACACTATGAATAGCCCTGGCCTTTTCTCATCATACCCCTTCTTAGTTTAGAATTCATTTCCAGAGTACATAGACTCAAATCACCACAGTAGATCCTACTTACTAGATATAGGAGTACACTTGCAAAAAATACAATTAGTCAATCCCTGCTCTGTAAAGACAAGAGCAATCTCATTTTCAGTGCAGTAATGCCAGTAAACCATTTCCCTAGCCCATCTGTAATCCAGGATTGGCACCTGTTAACTTACTCATTAGTTTGTATTTTGGATCACTTTCTCTGTCCCTTCAGTCTTAAATATTTGGTCTTTCAGCACCAGCTATTGGGTGATGCAGGAAGGCTGTGTGCATTGTGAACTGGAAATAGATATAGAGAGATCAGGAGAATTCATTATGTGGAGTCTTCATTTATATTTTTACTGCCATGTTTTGGATCCAAAGTCAACTGCTGACAAAGGGCTATATAATTCGAGCCTGGTTGCCAGATGACTTCCTCAGATGGCAGGAATCCAATAAACAAGGAAACAACCTAGAGGCTAGAAATGTAAGTGTGAGGTCAAGTGCTCTGAGATGGTACAGATGGACTAGATGTTATCTGATGAAGTTGGAGTCTCCCCATGAAATCTGTGAATTCTGTGACCTAAACTTTGTACTGGTTTCAGCCCGATCCCTTCAGGTCTGTGCCATAAGGCTTGGCTGGCAGTAGGGTCCCCAGTCCCCTGTCCTGATGCTGCTTCAAATTCAACCTCATTAGACTTTCCATGTTCCTGGCTTCTCCAGAGTTCCATTGTGCTTTCAAGTTCACTTCACAGCTTCATGCCCTGCTCTCTTCATAACATAATGTCTGGCCTTTCAATTGTTTTGAAATCTTGGTAGAATCTTTCCTGACCTCTTTCATTCTGCATACTTGTAAAACCAGAACCATATGCTTGATGCAAATGTCTGCTGTTAGCTCCAGCAGTAGTCAGGCCCTTTTTCATCATGGCTGCAGGAGCCTCTGAGTACCTGGATGGTTGATCATTGTGAAATGAATCTTGGGAAACTGACTTCCTAGGCAGCTTTTCTCAAGCAGTGTGCCCTAGGGCTCTCAAAGCAAAGTGACACTGGGAAGTATCAGACCTTGTTGACTTCTGTGTTGCTCTCAAGCCCTTTTGTCCTAATAACAAAGTACTTGTCTTCTTTTTAATGCTAATATTTTCAGTAACCAATGTCTCTTTTGCTTCATCTTTCCAGGCACTTTCTTTCTGTCAAAATGGAAAACTTTTAAAATGAGCTTTTTGTTCTTGCTTTTAAATATAAATCTGGCTTAAAGCCCCACCAGTGTCAATGAAAGAGCCCAACTTTGGGCTGCTTTGAAATTTCCTCCATCAGATTAATCTATTTCCTTTCATCTTAGGGTTCACAAAGTCTTAGGACACAGGCAACACGTAGACAAATTTTCTTCTAGAGAGTAACACACATGGTCTAGAGTTCAACTTCCAATGAACTTTTTTACAACTGAAACATCCCAACCCCATTTTTTGCCATCTGCCTTTTAAAATCACCATTCTTGACTTCTGAGCTTTGATCACAATCTCACATCAAGTACAGTTTGTGACATCATAAGTATTTTCTAGTAAGCATCTCCAAACCTTTCCATAGTCAAGTAATGGTCATAGTAAAGATACCACTTCTTTGGTACTCAAATTATGGTACTTAGGTACTTTTTTGAGGAGAAGAGTAACTGGGACTCAAATCATGACTTCACATTTGCCAGGCTGACACTGTACCACTGAGATATGTCCCCAGTCAGTGGGACACAACACTGAACACTCAAAATTTAAAAGATTAGAGGTTTATTTTGACCCACACTTACTGCCCATAATTGACCAGTCACAAGGCAAGATGGTATGCCATATGTACATGGAGGGGGATTTCTGCTCTCAACATGATATTTAAGAAGTAGAGAGTGAAGTGAGAAACTGAAAAAAGATACATTCTTCCAGGCCATGCTCCAAATGATTCACCTCTCCCAAACAGTCCCCCACTTCTACCATTTAGCTATGAACTCATCAGTGAACTAATCAAAAGATCAGTATAATGAGTGGTCCATAATCCACTTTCCAAAGTCCCACTCCTGAGTGCATGGGATGCTATCTAGATATGAACCTCAACAAATGTTGTCCAAAAGCTCATGTGTTGCAGGCTTGGTTCCCAGGCTGTGGCACTGTTGGGAAGTGGTGGAAGCTTTAAAAGATGGCATCTAGAAGAAGAAGTTAGATCATAGGGGTTAACCATAAGGGCATATTGAGATCTCATACCTTCTTTTCTTTAATTTCCAGATGGCTATGAGGAAGCAAATTTCTTTGACACATACTCCTGTTGTGAGGCTCTGTTTTGCCACAGAAAGGAAGCAAAAAGGCCAATGA
The DNA here is from genome assembly GCA_004027455.1 of Hydrochoerus hydrochaeris. Classification (NCBI taxonomy): domain Eukaryota; kingdom Metazoa; phylum Chordata; class Mammalia; order Rodentia; family Hydrochaeridae; genus Hydrochoerus; species Hydrochoerus hydrochaeris. The sequence continues at coordinate 21,551 of PVLA01008268.1, forward strand.
ATCCTGGACAGAAAACTGAAAAAGTGTGAGCCAAGATAAAACTTTTCTCTTTCTAATTTTTTATCTCAGGTTTTTTTAAATGAATTTTATTTTACAAAGAATAAAACAAAAGAGGACAGAACAACACAGATAAGAACAGAACAATACAAGCAACACAGCACTTCACAACAAGACAATTGATTTCAACAGTAGCTGCCAAAATATCTTTCTTTGAAATAGTTGAGTGTTGCTTCACACACAATAATATCAAACATAACAAAATATAATAAAAGCATTAAAGAGAATGAAACTATTACAAGGCATTCTGAACCAAATAACAGAAGATGAAAAATGGCTACTATAATATCTCATTTTCCATAAAAATTTGTTTATGCTATCATACATATTAAAATCCAATTAGATACAACATGATAGAACCACTGGTAATGGAAGAACAAAAGCATGTGGGTACTTCAAAACAAGATGAAATTAAATCAGCAATGGTTGCCATAATGTCTTGTTTTCTTCAAAGTAGCTGTTCATGCCATCACACATAATAAAATCAAACAAAACAGAATAAAAACATTCCAACTAATGAATCAAAACTTTATAAGACTTTAAAGAAATATAATGGGGAACTATGATTAGCATACAATCTTCTGTATTCTTATCATTTCTTATACTAGGTAGACTATACAATATTTATACATGTGAATTTGATTTATTCACTTATGAGTATGGTCTCAACTTAAATATATTTATGTATAAATATCTCCATGTGATCATTATTTATAGTTGAGTAGTACACCATTGTATAAAAGGACCACAATTTTTTTTATCCATTCCTCAGTTGATGGGCACTTAAGTTGTTTCCAAGATCTGGCTATTACAAATTGTACTGCTATAAACATGGGCACACAAATATCACTGTGTTATGATGTTTTCAGTTCTTCTGGGAATATGCCTAGGAGTAGAATAGCTGGGTGAAATGGGACTTCCAATCCCAGCTTTTTCAGGAATCTCCAGACTGACCTACACAGTGGTTACACCAGTCTACACTCCCACCAACAGTGCAGAAGAGTTCTTTCCCACCCTCAGCCTCGCCAGCATTTGTTGTTGGTAGTTTGCTTGATCCTGGCCATTCTTTCCAGAGTGAGATGAAATCTCACTGTGGTTTTAGTTTGCATTTCTCTATTGACCAATGATGACCGATGTATTTGCTATTCATATTTCTTCATCTGAGAACTGTGTGTTCAACTTGGATGCCCATTTTTTGGATTGGCTCTTTAAATTTTTGGTGTCTGATTTTTAAAAATTCTTTGTAAGTTCTAGAAAGAACTGTTTTGTCTGAGGGACAGTTCATTAAGATTTTTTCCCAGTTTTTGGGTTTTATTTTCACTATGTTGGAGATTTCTTTCGACATGCAGAATCTCTACAATAAGATGTGATCCCAGTTATATATTGTGGAAAGTATTTCCCATGCAGTTTGGTTCTTGTTCATGAATTCACTACCTATCCCTATGTTTTCAAGATATTTACCTACTTTGTCTTCCAACAGATTTAGTGTTTCTGCTTTAATATTTAGATCTTTGATCCATTTACATTTTAGTTTAGTACATGATGATAGGGATGGGTCTAGTTTTATTTTTTGTCATATGTATATTCAGTTTTTCCAGTACCATTAATTAAAGAGAACATCATTCTTCTAGTGAATATATTAGGCACTTTTCTCAAAGATAAGGTGTTTGGGTGTGTTTGTAGTTGTGGTTGTATCTTCTAGTATATTCCATTGATATTCAGATCTGTTTTTATTCCAATACCATGTTAATTTTAATACATTAGCTTTTTGTACAACTTCAAGTCAGGGATTGTGATGTGTCCTGCCTTGTCTTTGCTGCTTAGAATTGCGCTTGCTATTTGGGGTCTCTTCAGGTTCCAGATGAATTTTAGGAGTGATTTGTCTAGATCTATGAGGTATGTCAGTGGTATTTTCATTGGGATTGCATTGAATGTGTATAACACTTTTGGGAGAATGGCCATTTTCACAATATTTTTCCTATCCATGAACAAGGGAAGTCTTTCCATTTTCTGAGGTCCTCTTTGATTTCTTTTTACAGGGTATTGCAATTTTCACTGTATAGCTCTTTTACTTTTTTCATTAGATTAATTCCTAAGCATTTCAATTTTTTGGATGCTAGTGTGAAGGATGTGGCTTCTCTTATTTCTCTCTCATTGATTTTGCTGTTAGTGTATAGGGATGCTATTGATTTTTGAGTATTGACTTTGTATCCAGCTACACTGCTGAATTTATTTGTTATATCTAGGAGCTTTTCAATGGAGTTTTGGGATCTTCTATGTAGAGTATCATGTCATCTGCAAAGAGAGATAGTTTAAATTCCTCTTTCCCTATCTTTACTCCTTTCATTTCTCTCTCTCTCTCTCTTTTTAAAATTTATTTAAAGGGAAAAAATGTAAAGTGTAGAGATAATACAGAATTTAAAAAAAAGATAAACAGTAAGAAATCACTGGTTGATAAATTACATATTGTCCTCTTAGAAATAGTTGTTCAAGTTACAAAATTAAAGCATACAAAGTAGATATTCAAACAGTGAATTTGTAAACAGCTATGCATGCATGAGTCTCTACATGTATTTCTATAAACTTAAAGCTTTAAAATCTAACTGAGATCAAGTGAATAATACTTAAATATCATGTGTGAGGATTTAAAAACTCATTTTTTTAATTTAAAGAGAAGCAAAGACATGTAAAGGGTAGAGGTAATACAGAATTCCAAAAAAAAGATAAACAATAAGAAATAACTAGTTGATAAATTACATGTTGTCCTCTTAGAAATAGTTGCTCAAGTTACAAAATTAAAGCATACAAAGTAGGTAGTCAAACAGTGAGAGTGTAAACAGCTACACATGCATGAATCTCTGCATCTATTTCTATACTTTCTGTATTAGAGGGAAGAACATAACTTACTAAGACAAAAAAAAACAATTTCCTATAAAAACATGAAACCAAAAAGTCATATAAAACCATAGTACAAGGTGATCTACAATGATTACTGTGTTGTTTCTTATTATCTTCAATAGCATGTCTACATCATCAGGCATAATTGAATACAGCAGTATAATTGAGTATATCAGTAAATAATAATAGTAGTAAAAATGAAACATTGTAGACAGTATAAAACTTCAAGGCAGGTAATAATCAAACCATAGTGGATATTCTGGTGGATCTTGTCACCTTAAATGCAGTTGCCTATACTCTCAAACTTGATACTATCAATCGTAACAGCTTTGAATACAATCTATCAATACAAAACTGTGATTGAACAAACCATATTCAATTACAATCAATCATGGTAAACTAAGGATGATTACCATACTATATCCTGTTATTTTTGGGATTACTGTCTGTGCCCTCAAGTCTAGTACAGGTAGAATGACTGGAACAGAATATAATACATCTAAGCAGAGTAGTGTGAGTAATGTGTGTTTTAAATCCTGATGCACTATTAACAATATAGCATATTAAGACCATCTATGTTAGAGATTATAGCCAACCTTCTCTGCCTCATTTCTGCCATGCTGTTTTCCTGCCTTTGTTTGTCTAGTTTTCTCCTTCATTCTATGGCCTGCCCCACTCATTGAGGCCTTTCTGCCACTGTTCCTAAAATCCTGGTATTTTTTTCTCTCTCTAGAATGTCCTTCAGTATTTTCTATAGGGCTGGATTTGTGGTCACAAACTCCCCCAATTCATCTTTGTCATGGAAGCATCATATTTCTCCATCAACTTCTAGTGACAGTTTTGAAGGGTATATCAATCTGGGCTGGAAGTTATTCTCTTTCAGGGCTTTGAATACTTCACTCCAAGCTCTTCTTGATCTGATGGTCTGTGTCAAGAAGTCAGCCATGATCCTGATGGGCTTACCTTTATAGGTAATCTGTTTCTTTTCTCTGATGGCTTTTAATATTCTGTTTTTATATTGAATTTCTGGCATCTTGATTATTATATGTCTGGGTGTAGATCTATTTTGGTTGTAGGTGGCTGGGGTTCTATATGCCTCACACAACCAAACGTCATTTTCTTTTCCCTTGCTTGGGATGTTTTCCTTAATTATTTCCATGAATAGCCTTTTTAATTCACCTGCATGTATTACTGCATCTTCGTTCATGTTTCTTATTCTTAAATTGTAGATTCTCTTGTCATCTTCTAGCCTTTGCATTGTTACTGCTTGTTTCCTTGTTATTTTTAAGAGATCTTTCCTTTCATCATCACACACTGCCAACTTGTTTTCAAGTTTTGATAGTCTATCCTTAGTTTCTTTTAAGGAGTTTTGCCAGATTTCAATGGAGTTTTTAATTTCCTGGTAGTCTCTTTGAATCTGCTTCATGTATTCTATATTTTCTTTATATTTTTTATCTAATGTTTCTCTCCTTTTTTTGTGTTCTTCCCTCCTTCTGTCTGTATCATCCTGAGAGATGTTTCCTGAGAGCATTTCTTTTATTACTCTACCCATATCCTGCTTTACCTGCTTTAATATTTCAGTTTTGAGCTTATCTACAAGGTCCTGAAGATATCTCTTAATGTCCATTGAAGCCATGTCTGATGTTGTGTGTTTGCCGCCCTCAGTTACCCTTGTTTTTCCTTCTTCTGGTTCAGTGTTCTCAGGGTTCTGGGCTGGGGGTGTCCTCCCACCTCTCTCTCCTGTCATGGCCCTGGCTTCCTCACAGAGGTTACAGTGCAGGTCCCAGCCCCCTTCCCTTTTGGTTATGGTCCCTCCAAAGCACTCTGGTGAGGGACCTCTGCCCTCTCCTGCCTGCTCTTGTGACTGAGGTGTTATCAGGCTACATGTGCCTGCCCCTTCCCATTGGGCCAGCCAAACTTCAGGTGCCTTCACCCTGTTTGTGCATGCTAGGTGCAGGGAATCAATTTGGGATGGCTCATTGGGTCCCGGCCAGGGGCACAGCCCAGTCCAAGCAAATCCCATGAATCTGCTCTGGGGAGGGAGCAACCAACTGATGTCACTGTCACTCCCATTTCAGGCTCATCTTACCCGATTCCAACATGTCGCCCATTTGGTCGTGCCCCTCCCATGTGTATAGGGGTCTCATTCCCAGCACTGACCATGGATTAATGAAAGTCTTTCACTGGCTCCGCTCTCTATTGGGCTCAACAACCCCTGACCTCAGTGCTGAAGTTATTCTTGCGAGTGGCGGTGGGAATGAGTCTGGGCAGCTGTGCTGGCCTGCACGGACCCAAGCTGGTGCACACTTTACGGGTCACCAAGAGAATGCTGTGTCCTGCAATCTTCAGCTATCTCAGTTGCAGTCCCAAAGTGTTTGATGAACTTTTTTATGTTTTTGTTTCTTCCTGTGTCAAGGGGATCCATCTACCCCTCTCTGGGTCTCTCCAGGGTGCTTTATTCTGGCGTATGAGTTGGTTCTCCCAGGAGGCTTTGTATCTTGTTGCTCATTGATTGGCCATCTTGTCTTCCTCTCCCATTTCTCTCTCTTGTCTAAATGCTCTGGCTAGTATTTCCAGTACTATGTAGAATAGGAGCAGTGTTAAGATACATCCTGGTCTTGTGCCTGATTTTAAGGTAAAGACTTTCAGTTTTTGGCAATTTAATATGATGCTGCCTGTTGGTTTGTCATAGATGGCCTTTATCATATTGAGGTAAAAACCATCTATTCCAATTCTCTGTAAGATTCTTATCATTAATGGGTGTTCAATCTGATCAAAAGCTGTTTCTGCATCTATAGAAATGATCACGTGATTCTTACTTTTGGATCTATTGATATAGTGGATTACATTTATTGATTTACATAGGTTGAACCATCACTACATGCCTGGGATGAATTCCACTTGGTTATGGTGTATAATCTTCTTGATGTTTTGCTGCATCCTGTTTGCCAATATTTAATTGAGAATTTTTGCATCTATGTTCATTAGGGGGACTCATCCTTAGTTCTCTTTTTAGTTGGGCCTTTCTCAGGTTTTGATATTATAGTAATATTTGCTTTCAGGAATGACTTAGGGAGAATTGCTTCCCTTTAGATTTCATTGAAGAGTTGGAGGAGTGTTGGCATTAAGTCTTCCTTGTATTTCTTGTAGAATTCTGCAGTGAATATGTCTGGGCCTGGGCTCTTCTTTGTTGGTAAGGAATTAATTACATTTTCAATTTCACTAATAGAAATTGGGTCATTCAGCAGTTTTACATTTTGATTGCACTTTAGTGATTCATATGTTTCTAGGAATCTGTCCATTTCTTCTGTGTTATTGGACCTATTAGAGTAGATGTTTTTGAAACAGGTGTTGATGATTTTCTATATTTCCACAGAATTGGTAGTGATTTCACATTTTTCTTTCTGTATTGTGTGAATTTGAGTCTTTTCTTTCCTTTTTAAAATTAGGTTGGCTAGGGGCTTATCAATTTTATTTATTCTTTCAAAAAACCAACTCTTTGATTCATTAATTCTTAGTATTGTTTTTTTAGTCTATTGTATTAATTTCTGCTCTGATCTTTGTAATTTCCTCCCTACTTTTGGCTTTGGTCTTGGCTTGCTCTTCTTTTTCTAGATGTTTGAGGTGTAGTATCTGGTTGTTTGTTTGTGTTTGCTGGGTTTTCCTAATGTGGGAATTCAGTGCAATAATTTTTTTTCTAAGTACTGCTTTCATTGAATCCCACAGATTCTGGTAAGTTGTATTTGTATTTTTGTTTCCTTGTAGATATTGTTTAATTTCTTCAATTTCCTCTGTGACTCACTGATTGCTCGAGTGTTTTATTCAATTTCCACATGTTTCTGTGTTTTTGCAGTGTCTTTTATCATTAATTTCTAGTTTCATGTTGCTGTGATCCAATAACATGCATGGGATAATTTCAAGTCTTCTGCAATTACTTAAATATGTACTGTGGGCTAGTATGTGGTCTATTCTATGTACTCCTGAGAAGAATGCATATTCTGATTTTGTTGGATGGAACACTCTGTATGCATCTATCAAATCCATTTGTTCACAGGTGTGATTCTGTTCTGTTATTTCTTTGATTTTCTGTCTACTTGATCTGTCCCTTAGTGTCAATGGCATATTAAGGTCTCCTGTTATAATTGTGTTATTGCTTATTTGATTTTTCATTTCTGTTAATACTTGCTTTGTATAGGTGGGTGTTGTGGAATTTGGTGCAAATATATTTACAATTGTTATCTCTTCCTCTTGAAGTTTTCCCCTAACTAGTATGTAGTGACCTTCTTTATCTCTTCAGACCATTCTTAGTTTGAAGTTCACATTGTCTGCAAACAGAAGAGATACCCCCACTTTTTTTTGAGTTCCTGTTGTATGAAGTATTGTTTTCCATCCTAGGAATTTCACTCTATGAATTTCCTTTTGGGTTAAATGGATTTCTTGTAGATAGCCTATGGTTGGACATTGCTTCGTGGTCCATTCTGCCAGTCTGTTTCTTTTAATTGGTGAATTGAGGCCATTTACATTAATGGTTGCAACTGTTATATACCGGTTTATTGTTTACATGTTATCTTTCTGCTGTTGTGTCTTTATCTTTCCCTTATGTTTAATTATCTGTCTTGCTTAGTAGTTTTTTCCTATGTGTATCTAGAATATCTTTGAGTATTCTTTGCGGGGTTGGTTTTGGTGATCATTAAATTCATCTGTTCTTGTCATGGAATTATCTTATTTATCCATCCATTTTGAAGGACAGTTTTGCAGTGTATATCAGGCTGGATTGGAAGTGATTTTGCTTTAGGATCTGCAACATTTCACTGTATACTCTTCTTAACTTCACTGTTTGTGTTAAGAAGTCTGCTGTGATTCTGATCAATTTTCGTTTATAGGTGACCTGTCTTTTCTCTCTAACAGCTTTTAATATTCTGTACTTTTGTTGGATTCTGGGATGGAAATCATTTTATGTCTGGGTGTAGTTTTGTTTTGGTTATGGCTGTTTGTAGTTCTATATGCTTCCCTAATCTGAATGTCATTTTCCACTCTCATTTTTGAAAAACTTTCAGCTCTTACTTCTTTAAATAGCCTCTTGGTATCATTTCTGTTGTCCCATTCTTTTTCTTTCATCCCCATTAATCTTATGTTTGTTTGGGTTTTTTTGCATCATCTTGCAACTGTTGAATTGTTATTTCCTGATTTCTTGTTATTTTTAAAAGATCTTTCCTTTCCTGTTCATTAGCAGCAATCATTATCTTCAAGGTCTGAAATTCTATCTTCACTTTCGTTGAGGTGGTTTTGGCAGCTTACAATTTAAGTTTTGATTTTCTGTATATCTCTTTGAATCTGCTTTATGTATTTTGTTTGTTTTTTATACTGTTTATTCAGAGATTCTATCATTTTGCTTTATTCCTCTATTTTATAATTGTGTTTTCTTTAGATGCAGCCACTATTGCTTTCACTACTTTTATCATTTCTTCTTTTACCTGGGAGATTATTTCTAATTTGAGTTGCTTCATAGCTTCCTGTACTTGCTTCTTTATTTCAGTTGATATCATTTCAGGCACTTCAGGTGTATGATTAGTATTTTCTTTTATGTATGTGGCTCCCAGGCTTTCTTGGGATGGGCTGGAGGTATGAGATTACATTTTGGTCTTTCATTTTGTCATTTTCCTATATTTCTGTGTTTTGAGCAATGTTCCAAACTTTCCCTGAGTGTGTTGGAAATAACCTCCTGCAACTTCGGCTCCTGGGACTCATTCACCTTGGCACCCCTGTTTGAATGAAGATCACAGGTGTGGTCCACTGAAGCCCAAGAAACCTCTCAAGGCTAGTCCAGTGTCCTAGGGGGCTTGGCAGGCACCCAAGCACCAGGAGTGATGTGCTAAACTCCCTAGGGCCAAAGCCAGTGAGCTGGAACTCTGCTCACCACCACACTGGCCTGGTTCCCTGGTTGAATAAAGGTGACTGGGTGTGATCCAGTCAAGCTTGGAAACCTCTCCAGACTAGTTCAGTGTCCTAGTGGGTTGAGTGGGAACCCAAGCACTGAGAGTGATGTTGCAAACTCTCCGAGGCCAGAGCCAGGGAGCTGTGACTCACCACTGCACAGGCCTAACTCCACTCTTGGTGATGGCATGGTCCACTCAAGCCCAGGAAACATCTTCAGGCTATTATAGTGTCCTAGGGGGCTGTGTGGGCACCCAAGCACCAGGAGTGATGTCCCAAAGTCTCCAGTGCCAGGTCCAGCAAGCTGGAACTTTCATTGCTCTTGTGTGATCTGGAACTTCAATCACTGCTGCATTGGTCTAACTCCCCTCAGTTTATTTAGTTCTTAACAGAGAATTGAAATTGTGTTTATAGTGCACAGCATGCTGTTTTGAAGTGTATGTGCCACCACTGAACCAGTTAACACCCACATTATGTGCTTAAAAATGTAGAGAGCTTTAAGATTTGTTTCAGACATAAAATCAAGGAAAAACATAGAGTGGTCAGGAAGTGCAGGCTAGGACATGATAGAACACAAAACACTGAGCCCCTCTGCCCACAAAGGGTCACCAGTGCCAAACTAAGATATTACTAGTGAGGAATGCCATGAGAAGATGGGGACTCTAGTGGCAAGGACTAAGGTACCATCCATGTCATGCCTGTGTCTGAGGACCACTCCACCTCTAATGACATGTTGATATAACAAACCACATCAAAGGAAAGGAAAGATCATTACACTAATTCTGAATATGAAACAACACAGGGTACACCTGTATATGCTTCCTACAAAATGTTTCTGAATTTTTTAATCTTTTAACATATATAACAATAAAACCCCAAAATGAATGAACAGCTGAAAAATCAGTTTTAATGAAATAGTTTCTGAAGTTTCAAAAGCCAAACAACAGATTATAACTATAGGCATTGACATAAGTAAACTCTCATGGAAGGAATAACACCATACTTAAAATCTAAGGTAGAACAAACAATATAATTTTAAAGGGTGATTGGAATAAAATACCCATTTAATGCAATATAAAACCAGTGTTCTATGTTTAAAAAAATATTAAAAATATCAAATATTCAAAAGCAAACAACAGGTGTTTCATATGCATGGAATTGGTTGTTGCTGAATTTAAACAAAATTCTTATTGTGCAGAGTGTTGAGTTGTGCCTAAAGGAAGTGGGTAAGAAGAAGGAGAAGCTTGGACCAGCTGAGAGACTCCTGGAAGGTGGCAAAGATATGCACATGGCATCTGTGTGCAGCACTGATTGCATTTCCAAGTGAGGGGGCAGCATGAATGGTTCTGTGGAGGAGTCCAGAGTAAAAAAGACATGGTGTTGGGAATTTTTTTTTTCAGCCAAGATAAAATGCGCTCCTTAGGGATCAAGAGTAAAAAAATGTGAAGAGTGATTCCTGCAAATGCCTAATTGACAGATTTGAGAGTGTGGGTGGCAGAGCTAGTAATGCTTTGAAGCCTAATTGAGTGTCATCCTTGTCTATGAAGGGTAGTGATCCATGGGTTTGTATTTGTCCCTGGTTTTAACTTCTGAGCTCAGTGGACATGTGTTACCCCTGTTGGTCACACATGAAACTACAGGGGAGGTTTATGTCTGGTCTCTAACTGATCGAATTTGTGATATTGCACAGTAATATACAGCCCTGTCCTCAGAGGTCAGAGTTTAGCTGCAGGAAGAAATTGTTGGCTGTGACAGCAGTGATGGAGATGGGGCCCTAGATGCCTGGGTTGTAGTTTCTGCTACCAGTCCAGTAACCCATGCACTGTAGTGCTTTCTTAGGAGGCTGGTGTACCTACTAGTGACAGAGCCCTGGGTGACAGTGCAGGTGAGGGACAGTGTCTCCTTGGGCTTCAACAGGCTTGGTCCTGATTCTGGAAATGTCTAATCAGACAGCACACCTGAGGACAAGTGGAGGCATGATGAGTCTTTCCTTCCCATATCTTGGTCCTCACAATCAACTAAAAACACAAGAACTCTCATCAGGGTAGCTACTATTAGACAGAGAAGGGTTCATGGAATCTCCATGTTGCCTGAAGGATGAAGCCACCACTCCCAAACTGCTGATGAGAAATTTCTTCTGCCAGCACCTAGGGTGATTTGCATGTGTGACTTGGCTGTATAGGAGGATCAGCCAGGACAAAACAGAATCTTCATACCTGGTACTGGGTGGTGGGAGCTGCTGAACATGGTACTGCTGGTGTGGGATTCAGCCCTGGCAGATCTGTTCTGTTTTGTGGCTTTACATGGAATGTTACTGTATGTAACAATCATGTAAAGAAAATATTGAGAGTTTGCCTTCTATCAGCCCAGCATTCTGTGGCTTTAATATTCATTTCTGGAGAAACCTTTTAGTAAGGTGCTGTTTGTGCTGATGCTGTGGTCTCTATCTTGGCCATTCTGTAGGAAACTGTTTCATCCATGTTAGTCATAATTCATATTGATATCTTCTCCAGGGTTTCTATCTACACAAGTGAATACTGTGCTGGCTCTGATACAAGATAATGACCTTGTGCATGCCAACATTTTAACAGGATCCTGCTCACAGAGAGTTCATATCTGAAAAGAATGTGCATGAAATCTTTGGGCAGATGACAGCCAGTGTCAGCAAGGCAGATGGCTTGGTTGATGTATTTGGACTGAGGGTCACTGGTGTTATTGAGGCCTGAGAGGTGAGGCCCACATGCAGGAGGGCAGCCTTGATCACCATGCAGCACAGAGAGTGTACTGTGGACAGCACAGGGAGGAGCATTCAGTCTAAACAGATTCTATTCAAATTGAGCAGTGCATGAATTATAAATCACCTCTCCTCATAAGTGCATCTCCCATAGATGAGCCCAGCTGTCTGGACAATGGCCCCAGGTGAAGTCCTCACAACATATTGATTTTGAAATCTTTGTGATGTGCTCCAAAATATGGACAACCTGCCACTGTCAAGACTTGTGAAAGAAATCTCCACACTAGCTCTGGGGTGTAACAAAAGAGTAGGGAAATGAATTGAATACAGAAAATATATTCATGTATCAGAGGGTTCTGGAATAATCTGTGTGTGATTATATTCAGACAATAAGAGTGATCTCAATTCTTCAAATGAAAGCACAATGCCAAGGGAAGGAAATTGGATAGAAGAGTAAATGCATTTTTGTCCAATTTAGGAAAACCTGAAATTTAAGTGCAAGAGACTGAGTGAATATTTCAGAGTGTACAATGGAATTATTTTTAAAACAAAAAAAATCATTGTAGGGAATGTTCTACTCTATGCTTCTGCCACATTTCTTTTTCCACTCATACACTGAATAACATCTACTTTTGCAGTATGGAGCAGTTATGAATGAAGCAAAAATTATTAATTTCATGCCAATGTTTTTGAATTCACTTTGTATTTCAGTTTTTCAGTTTTAATTTCTTTTTCACTTGTACTTAATATCACAGGATTTGTTACTACCTTTCCTGTAGCTTGGCATAACAAACACTACCTTGTGCCCTAATTTTGACCCAGAACAGTGAAAAATTATTCAGGGCACAAGTCCCATGAGAAAAGCAGAATGAGCCTCACCCAGAAGAGTAAAATTTAACCTGTTGAAGAAAGAAGTGGGATACAAGTGTCAATAAAAATTATGTAAGATTCTAGCTTAATTGTTGTCAACAGGGTATCTTTTTGTGATTTTCTGTTTTAAAAACCTCTGTGACTTTCAAGTTCAGCAAGACTCCTTTCGACTCTGAAACTGGGGTCTTCATGTGGTCGCTGAACTCAGTTAATAAAATTCCAAATTTAACAATTTGGATGCTTGGATTCCTTAATTCTTAACAAACTCTTTCCTTTAAGGTATCATGGTACATGTGAAATTGTTTTGAGTTTAAATTAGGAGAAATACTTATTATCTTTGAAAGAGTCATTCAAACCATTTTCTGCTAGCTTTAGTAAATCCACAGTGTGGTCCTGTTTTCTATAATTGCCCTAATGAAAAAAGGACACCAGAGCTTTTTTTCATATGGAACTGTCCCTAAGGACTCATCTATCTACCTCTTCTTTCCTACATCCTATGCTTTTTAAAATCTGTTGGATAAAAACTTGCAGCATGTTCTTCAATGGGTTGTGCTTCATAGTGAGATCTGGCTTTGCAAAAGCTGTGACTGTGTCTTCTACCTAGTTTTGCCAACATAAGCTCCCAGCAGCAAGGAATGTGAGTTTGTGATGCTCAGCAGGTTACAGGGCTGGTAATGGCATGTGAACATGGAGATCATTAGGAAAAGCACTTCATGATTTCTTGTTGTTATTTAATTTGAGTTTACCTAAATAAAATAATGGGACTATAACAATCACATGCTTATTAGTCATCTGCATATCTTCTTTAATAATGTGCCACTCAGATATCTTACTTATATTTTCAGGGATTTTTCAATGGAAAATCTTATAACTCTCAGTGGTTTCTTAAGGTGCCACTTGTGTTCTACTTTTTTTTAAGTTTTAACATGAAAACAGAATAAAAAAATGACGAAGAATTTTAAAGCAACATAATGGGAGATCAACAATGGTAAATATATTGCATATTGTTTCTTCATAGCAGTTGTTCAGATTACCAAATATTGACATGAAAAAAATGATCAAACAATGAAAACACAAATCATTGCTAGTAATCTGTTACAGCACTTGCAGCTTCTTTGTTTGAGCTCCATAATTTTTCCTGTTGAGTCCTTTGGTGACTTCCATTAAAAGTGTTTACAGATTTTCAATAAAGACAAACTTATTGAAACTTTTATTTTACTGCCCTTGGAATCTAAGGACTGAACCAAACACAAGGGAGATAAAACTGGCTGATACCAGGCAACTTCATAGATGAAACAAGATGGAAACATCTGGATGATAGTTACTGCCTCTGGCTGGTCAGGACATTTTTGCAATTGTGACTGAGACATGTCCTAGATGGAAGTTACATGCACAGAGGAGGAATTCAGGGTAAACAAGAAACCTCTGTTATGGGTGTGGGGAGTTGAAGATGTAGAAAGGTGGATCATAGGTGTCACAAAAGACCTCCTTTAGAGGGAATTTAGAGGAAGGACAGTCATGAGGACCAACAAAAAGGGGAATTGGATAATTATTGGCCTAGGGAAACAAAAGTTGGTTTTGATTCTCTTTGTGTGGGTATCTTTATTCAATTGATATGCTTATAGGATTTCATATGAATGTTATATTCGTAGCCTACAGTTACAAAGTTAATTTGCTCTTCCACTGATTCATTACAGACATGGCTACTTAAAGAGTTTGCTGGCAGACAGTCAGATTTACAATTTAACAACCTGAGAACATAGCAAAAAATAAGAGAAGGAAAACCACTATCTGGGATCCAGAAATGAGGTAGGAAATACTCTTTTGGTTTCATTGTTACTGCTTACTAATTTCTGTTAGGTCACCCAAAGAACAGATTGTGCTTTCATTGGTTGCCTGTTTATATTTTTTCATGCTTAATATCTTTCTTCCTTGTGACTTGAACAACTACTTTCAGATAGTAGTATGCAATATTAATTAAAGTTAATTTCCTACTATTTTTTTTGAAATTCTGTATCCTCTCCATCTTTGTATTCTGCTTTTTTAGAATTAAGAAAAAAAGAGCATGAGAAGTATCAGAATTTTGTCTTCCCTGGAGTTGTAGAATTCAGTGGTAAATCAATTGCATCTCTGTCTTTTTTAATTATTAGGTTTGTAATTACTGCCTCAATTTCATTGAGTATTACTGTATTAAGGGTTTTTATTTGTTGCTATTCAATTTTGGCTATACATGGATTTATAAATGTAGCCAATTCTTCTAGATCCTCCATTGTATTGAAGTACATATTTTCAAAGTAGTTTCTGATAAACTTCTGGATTTTAGCAGAGTTAGTTGTTATTTCACTTTTTTCATTTTTAATGCATTGATTTGGGCCTTTGCTCCATTTTTTGGTACAAGTTGTTTGCCTTTAGAGATTGTAACTCTTTGCTCCACGCTGTTCTGAACTTAGAATTTTATGTCGATTAGGAATTTAATTGTAATGCAAATTTACATTTGACTTGTTGCTTTCTCTAACAGCTTTTACGACTTGGGCCCCAGTACAAAACAAAACAAAAAACCAGGTAAATATGATATATTGAACCCCCAAATAGCCACAATCAGAAAAGAATCTCTCCACAGCATTTTAAATCAAAATTCCACTAGTCCAAATCAAGGACCGAATCATAAAGGCTGTTAGGGTTATCTCCCTTACTGGAGGTTCTCTTCACACGAGTAGAGTGGGTAGGCTGAAGCCAATCCCAGCAGAAAATCTTCCCCTTTAAAGTGCATTAGATTCTTTCCAGTGGTGATATGTTCACCAGTGGGCCTGGTGTGTAAGGAGTGCTATGCGTTGGAGCAGACCAGCTTTCCTTTCTGCATTCCCCTGATCCTAGGCTCGATTTTGTCAGTTACCCCTGCAGGTTGCCTTACAGTATCTGTGTTTGTCTGCCTCCTGCATTTCTGAGTACCTGAACTTTCTCATAAACATCTTCTAGATGAATTTTTTAAATTTTATTTTAAAGAGGATAAAATTAAACAGAACAAAACAATCATAAAAAACAATGTAAGAAATGCAAATTGCAAAGCAAGACAATTGGAGATCTTACAGTATGATAGTTTTTCTTCTTTTCTTCAAAGTAGTAGTCTATATCTTCACATACAATGAATTCATACAAAGCATAATAGTACAAAACTGATCATAACAGGATGATGAAGGCATTTTAAGTCTTCAAAACCAGACAATAGGCAAGTCAACAATGACTGCCATAATATCTCTTATTCTCTTTGAAATAGCTGTCCATACTTTCATGTAAGTAGAAATTAAACAAACAAAAAACAAACAACAAAAAACAGACTACAATCACTCTAAGCAGAGCATAATGATATTGCTGGATTTCACATCATGATGTTATGGAGTCAGCACTGGGTATCTTACTGTCACTTGTTTTTAAAAGTATCTGTTCATTTCATTGTGCATTATTTAATTGATTCTTATAAACTGTTTAGAAGTTTTATGTGTGCATGAGTCTCTACAAGTATACTTATCCTTTCTGTATTAGAGGGAAAAACAAAACAAAGCAAAACAAATTCCTAGAAAAACATGAAATGAACAAGATATAAATAACAATAGCAAAGAGCCCAGAACACTGGCAATATAGGCCTTCAAAACAAGGTGGTAGGAACATAACTAGGGTTGTTATTTTACATAGTGATCTTCAAGAGCTCCTCATATCACTGTACAATAATATGCACAATTGTTCCAATCCTATGTATGTTAACTGTTTTCTTCCAAGAACTTATAGTATTTGTAGCAAAACATCTTAGCTATCTTAAGTGTTCATAAATATCTTTTAACCTTCCCTTATGCACCAGTCACTACATTCAGCCCTTATGGACCTCTGGTCTTTATATTTCTTCCTTTGAGTGTTTTCTGCTCAATTTACTTGTTCATTTAATGATTAGGCTGTTTCTGTTGGTGTTCTGGTTCTTGAGTTCTTTACATATTCTAACTACTAATCCTCTCTTGGAAGAGTAGATTGTAAAAATGTTTTCCTATTCTGTAAGTTGTGCCTTCTGTTAATTGTTTCTACAGAGAAGATTTTTAGTTTGTTGTCATCTAATTGTTGATTTATTTCCTTGACTATTGTGGTCCTATTCAGAAAGTCTTTTCCTGGACCTGTAGCTTCAAGCATATTCCCTACTTCATAGTCCAGCAGTTGTGAGGTGCCCAGTCTTATGGTAAAGACTTCTATCCACTTTCTCTCATTTTAGTACAGAGTAAGATCTTATTTCATTTTTCTGCAAGTGGATAGTTTTCCTTGCAGGAATTGCTGAAAAGTATATCTTTTCTTTAGCACTTATTTTTGCCTTCTTTGTCAGAAATCAAAATGGATTTAGGTGAATGAGTTTGTTTTTATGTATTTTGTTTTATTTTATTTGGCTACATGTCTGTATTGGTGAAACAATTATGTTTTTGTTACTTGGCTTTATAGTATACTTTTAAATTAAATATTATGTTGCCTTTAAATTTGAGTGTTGCTTTTTTTCTCCTATGGTTTGCATCAACTATTCTGGGTCTTCTGTGCTTTTATATAAATGATAGCATTGGATTTTCTAGTTTGGTGAGGAATGTTGTCAGTATTTTAACAGGGAGAACACAGAATCTTTAGATTAGTTTTGGTAATGTGTCCATTTTGACATATTTCTGCCAGTATATGATCAAGAGATATATTTCTAATATCTAATCTTTGTACAGTATTTTTTCAGTGCTCTGTACTTTTTATTACAAAGGTTTTCCACCTTGTTTGATAGGTTGATTCCTTGTTATTTATTGAAACTGTTATGAATGGAGTCATTTTCATTTCTTTCTTGTCGTTCATTGTGGTACACAAGACAGTTACTGATTTTTTGTAGCAATTCTGAATCTTACCACTTCACTGAATTCATTACATTTAACTGTTTCCTGGTGAAATTTTTAGAACCTTTATAAAGAATCATTTCATCAGTAAATAGAATTTGAATTTTTAAATTTCTTATTTGTAATTTTTTTTCTTTTTCTTGCTCAATTACATGAGTTAAAATTTTAAATACTATATTGAACAGGTATGATAAGAGCAGACACAATTGTCTCATCCATAATTTTGGAGAATATACTTTCAGTTTTTCCCATTACCTTGTGATGGCATTTGCATTTTTCACATAGAATTTTTATCATTTTGAGCAAGGATACTTGTCACATATTTTCTACAGGTATCTTCATGATAAAGGAATGTTAAATATGTTCAAAGTCATTTTTTATATAAAATGAGATGATCATGTTGTTTTTGTCCTTGGTTTACTTCCTGGGAAATATTATATTTATTGGTTTTCATTGGTTCAAGCATCATTGCATCTATTGGTGGCACATGCTTGACCTTGTTATATGATTAATAAGGTGGTGCATTCTGTTTACAAGAATAATATTTGAATCCATGTTCACCATGGATATTGATCTATAGTTTTCTATTTACTCTTTGTTCTCTTTTCATATCTGGATAACACTTCATAAACACAGTTTAATTACTTCATAAAATAGTTTGGAAATAGTGTTTCCTTGTGGCTTTTGAGAATGTTTGAGAAGCTTCGTGTTAGTTTTTCTTCAAATTTGATAAAATTCAACAGTAAATACACTAAATCTTGGGCATTTCTTCATTGAGAATATTTCATTAATAATTGAAGCTTGTTTCCTGTTACAAATCTCTTTAAAATTATCTTTTTATTTAATATTCATGTGTCATTGTTTTTGGGAAGTTACATATTTCTTATAAATGTTCCAATTTGTTGTAATATGTCTTAGAAGTATTTTCTAGTAATTCTCTGGATTTCAATGGTACCTGTTGTGATTTTACTTTTTTCAGTTCTAAATTTATTAGTTTAGGACTTCTCATTCTCTCTTTTTCAAGTTTTGGCAAAGGCTTTATTAATAAGATTTAGATTTCAAAGAGCAAAATCTTTGATCCATTGAACCTTTGTATTGCTCTTCAAATCTCTGTTTCATTTAATATCATTTCTGATATTTACCTTTTAATTTCTTCTACAGTGCCTGGGTATAACTTGTTCTTTTTCATTAGGACATTGAGATGCACCACTAATTTATTTATTCAAGATTATTGTTTTTGTGATGTAGGCACTCATAGCAAGAATTTCCCTTCTTATGAGTGCATTTATTGTATCTCAGAGATTTTACTATGTTGTGTTGTCATTACTGTTTGATTATAAGAATTTAATGTATTCTTTGGCATGTTCAGTGACCCACTGGTAATTCAGCAATGTAGTATTCAATCTCTGTGTTTGTTCACTATCTATAATTTCTTTCTTTATTGATTGCTCTTTTCATTTCATTGTGATAAGATAGGATGTGATCATATGAGGCAGGCTGAGATTGATTTATGTATTTATTTAAACAGGCTTTATAGCTGAAAATGTGATCTATTTCAGAAAATGTTCCATATGCTGCAGAAAACAATATTTAAATTTTTGCTATACTAAAACTCCATATATATCTATTAATTCCATTTGATCTGTACAGAAATTTATCAGTAAGATCTCTTAGTTTTCTGGTTGACATGATTGTGAAAGTGAGTATTGAAGCTACCCACTTGAATTATATTGTGTTCCATCTAACCCTTCATTTAGTCCTTGTTTCATAATATCTGACACACCAAATGCTTACTTCATATATACTTGCAATTATTATATCTACTTGATTTTTTCCTATAACCAGGATGTTGCAGGCCTCTTCTTATTAATTTTAGTTTGAAGTCAAGTTTGTGAATATAAATAAAGCTACTCTGGGATGAAAAATACTTGGTCATGGTGTGAAATATTTTCGAAGATTTGTCTGACTACTTGTTGAGGATATTTTCACCTATGTTCATTAGAGAGACTGGCACTAAGTTCTTTTTTGTTGTGGTTATTTGTTTCAATCCATGTCTACATTCTGAATCAGGGTAAAGATAGCTTCCCAGAATGACTTTAGGAATAAAATTTTCGTTTCAATTTCATTATTGTGTTTGAGGAAAGTTGAAATTAGATCTGCCCTAGGACTGCCCTGCCACTGGGAAGTCAGCACAAGCCCACCTCAGGAGTAAGCTACCCAGAACCTTCACTGAGGCCCTTCCCTGCCACCAGGAACTCGGCACAAGCCCACCTCAGAGGTAAGCTCCTGGGAACCTCTACTGAGGGCACGCCCTGCCACTGGGAAATCAGTACAAGCCTGCCTCAGGGGTAAACTCCCCAGAACTTTCACGGAGGGCCTGCCCTGCCACTGGGAACTGAGCACAAGCCCACCTCAGGGGTAAGCTCCCTGGAACCTCCACCAAGGGCCCACCATGCAACTGAGAAGTCAGCACAAGCCCACCTCAGGGGTAAGCTCCCTGGAACCTCCACTGAGGGTCTGCCCTGCCACCAGGAACTCAGCACAAGCCCACATCAGAGGTAAGCTGCCAGAAACCTCCACTGAGGGCACGCCCTGCCACTTGGAAGTCAGCACAAGCCTGCTTCAGGGGTAAGCTCCCTGGAACCTCCACCAAGGGCCAGCCCTGCCACCAGGAACTCAGTGCAAGCCCACCTCAGGCATAGGCTAACTGGAACCTCCACTGAGGTCCCGCTCTGCCACAGTGAACATCAAGGAGGCCTGATCAAGACTGAAATCTGCTCTGGACTGCTACAGATGGGCCCGCTCTCCCACCTGGAACATCAAAAGCTCTCAGTGGGATCCAGAAAGTGTGAGAAAATTCGGAATTTGCTCCCAGGTGGCGAACTTTGGACTACACCAGGTTGACTGTATCAATGTGGTGAATATGCCCCTAAAATGGAGGTGTACAGGGGATAAATTGGACCAGTAGTAAAACTCCCTATAAATAAATATAAGACTCTGTTGTGTCTGAAAATAGTGTGTGTGATCCCCTCCAACACATGGATGTCACTGGACAGAGTGGGAATGACAAGACAAGGAAGTGGGATGCAGTCTCAAGCATATGGTTCACCAGAGGCAAGTGTAGGAGACATTGAAGTGGAGGACCCCAAAAGTGATACACAGGGAATCTCTGAAAGGATAGCAAGTGAAACAAAAAACACCTGCATCAGGCTATAGAGGAAATCAAATTAGAAGTAGTCTCCCATGTAAAGATAGAAATAATGGCTTTGGGGAGGGAGTTGTTGAATACAGCTAAAGAAGAACTGGAGAAAAAAGTACATGAGCATAAGAATCTGATTGAAACTTTGAATGAACAATATAGAAAACAAGCAGAACTCATGAAATATGCTCAGAGAGGCATCCAAGAAAGAAAGAATTCTATTGAGGGTATGCATAATCGCCTGGGGGGAAGCTGAGAATAGGATTTCGGACCTTGAGGACAGGATAGTGGTTGGTGATCAGGAAAGGATAGAACTTTTAAAAGTAGCAGGGCAGCATGAAATGACAATCCAGAGCCTTCATGATGATGCCAAGAGCAACAATATAAGAATAATGGGCATTAGCAAAGATACAGGAGTCCAGGCAAATGACATACATAAAGTATTTACAGAAATAATTGCAGAAAATTTCGCAAGCATGGGGGAGGAGACTGATGTGCAGATAAGTGAGGCATGTAGAGCACTGGACAGTCACAATCAACATAAATCCACACCCAGACACATAGTAATTAAGATCTCAGACATACAGCATAAAAAAAGAATATGAAAAGCTGCCAGAGAGGGACACAGCTCACCTGCCAAGGAAAGCCCATTGGAATCATGACAGAATTTTCAGTGCAAACCCTCGAGTCAGGAAGGGCTTGGAGTGGGGTGTTTCAGGCCCTGAAGGAGAACAACCTTCAATCCAGACTGATGTACCCAGCAAAACTTTCATTCAAATTTAATGGAGAGGCAGGATGCTTCCATGACAAAGAACAACTGGAGAAATTCATGTCCACCAGACAAAATCTAGAAAGAGTACTGGGGGACATACCAGACAGAGATATAAATGACCACAATCCCCAAAACAACAGCAGAAAGAAAACACCAGGTAGGATAAGCAATTAAATAAGAGGAAAAGCAGAGGGAGACAACTGGAACATAACATGGCAAGTCGAGCCAGTACATGGAAATCCATATGGAGAATTCTCAGAAGACTAGAATTGGAAGCCCCATTCAATCCAGCAATCCCTCTCCTTGGTATTTTCCCAGAAGAACTGAAAATTTCATATCACAGTGATATATGTGCACCCATGTTCATAACTGCACAACCAACTAAATCCTGGAAACAGCCAAGATGTCCATCAGCTGCAGAGTGGATGAGAAAGATGTGGCATTTTTATACAATGGAATATTACTCCACTATAAAAAAGGATGACCTTGAGACCTTCATAGGCAAATGGAGACAACTTGAGACTATCCTCATTAGTGAAATAAGTAAGAATCATATTTATAAATATGATATTGTGTCTCTAGTGTAAAAAGTAAATAAGAACTACAAGAATAATAAAACCAAAATATGTAATTGCAATTGTAAAAAGGAGAGGAAAAGAAAGTGTTCTAAGGGATATAACTGCATGTATGTTTGAGTGTGTAAAAAAGATGACCATATTGCTGAATCTTTGTTGATCTTTGAGCAGAACTGTTTGCAGTCTGACTGTTTGAATATTTATTATGTACTCTTTAACTTTGTAACTTGAACAACTACATCCAAGATGACAGTATGTAATTCATAAACTACTGACTTCTTAGTGGGGCTTTTTCTCATTCTTTTTCTTTCTTTCTTTTAGAATTCTTTATTGTTGCTACCCTTTTTTTGTTTTTTTCTTCTCTTTAAATAAAAATTTAAAAAATTATAATTGCTATTGTTAAAAAAAGAGGAAATAGGAAGCACTATAAAAGATATACCTGCATGTATGCTTAGGTGTGTGGGATTGATGACCATATTTCTAGGTTCTTGTTGGATTGTTGAACAGATCTGTTTGCACTCTCACTGCTTTAGTGTCCACCTTGTGTGCTTTAATTCTATAACTTTAATAACTATTTCTAAAAGAACAATACGTAATGTATCAACTAGTGATTTGTTACTGTTTATCTTCTTTTCTTGAAATTCTGTAATATTTCTACCTTTTTCCTGTTTTTTTCTCTTTAAATAAAAAAATATAATTGCTCTTGTAAAACAGAGAAAATAGGAAGTGCTATAAAAATATAACTGAATGTATATTTATGTGTGCAGGATTGTTACCCATATTTCTTATTCTTGTTTGATTGTTGAACAGATTTGTTTGAAGTATCAGTGCTTGTGTGCCATTTTGTGTGCTTTAATTTTGAAACTTGAATAACTATTTCTAAAAGAGCAATATGTAATTTATCAGCTAGTGATTTCTTACTATTTATGTTTTTTTTTAAATTCTGTAATATTTCTCTCCTTTTTCTGTTTTACCCCTTTAAATAAAAAATTAAAAAAAGAAATTAGATCTGCCCTAAAGATTTGTAGAACTTGCTAGTGAATCAATAATATGTTAGGCTTGTCATATGAGGTAAGTTTTTATTGATGCTTAACTGTTGTTATGAATTATTGGATTAGTTCAGATTTTAAGACTTGTTGGTTCAGTTTCAGGAATTCACATGTATCTAGGAGTCTCTCAATTTCCTTTGAGTTCTCCATGTCTTGGTGCATTCAATTGTGAACTAATATTCTGGATTTGAAGATTGTCTATTATGATGTCACATTTTTCATTTCTAATTGCATTGTTTGTGTCTTTTTTATACTGGGTATCAAACTCACTGATTTGTGTCTTTTATTTCAGTTTTTTCTTGACTCAACAATGGAAGGAAATTGGTAATGAAAAATGTGATATTTCATGGACACTATAAGAGCAAGAAGGTTATGACAAATCTGCATATCAATATATTTGGGAATAGAGAAGAAATGAATAGATTCCTAGATTGTGTGTACTCAAAAAATTAGAACAAGAAAATATGAAGACAACCAATAGTCCAAAAGAACTCTCAGGAAAGGAAATGTAAGCAGTAATAAGGAAAAAAATAACAGTACCTCCTAACAAAAGCCAAAATTCCAATGGATTCACTGGTGAATTCTAAAAGAATTGCAGGGAATATCTAATGCCAGAACTCCTCACACTCTAATAAAATGGAAAGGGAGGTAGTATTCATAGAGCCATTCCTGGAAGCTAGCATTACCCTAATTCAAAAATTATTAGTTATAATAAATTATTAATTATATAGAAGATTCCATCTTAAAAAGAGTACTATATGCCAATCTCTTTAACTCAGATGTAACTCAGATATAAATTATTAGTTAAATAATTAGTTATATAGAAGATTCCATCTTAAAAAGAGTACTATATGCCAATCTCTTTAACTCAGATGTAAACCTTCTCTAAAAGATCCTGGAACATAAAATGCCACAAATCATAAAAAAAGGTTTTATATCATGACAAAGTCAGCTTTATCTCATGGATGCAAGGAAGGCTCAGTACATGCAAATCCATCAATGCAGAGTATCACAGAAAGGGAAGCAAGGATCAAAATCAAATGATCATCTCAATAGCTGAAGACATTTTCTTTGAGAAAATCCTACATATTTTGATCACAAAACCTGAAAGAAAACAGAAGAAACTTATCTCAATGTGTTAAAATCAACTTGTGAGAATCCTACTGCCAATATCACATAAAATGGTGGAAAACTGAAAGACTTTCATCTAATATGAGGAAAAAGACAAGGGCAGCCACTCTCACTCTGGTTTTGCATTGAAATTTTTATGGATTATTTATAGATGCCTCCCCAAAGCCTCACATGCTCATAGGTGGGGCTTTTCATAGGTGTAGATCTATGGAATGCAATATTGGGATTGAAGGTGTTTGATTTCTGGGTTACTCCTCTAGTTGAATTACAATATTTGTGGTTGTGGACTGTAGATTTATTGAAAAAGAAAACCCTACCTTGGTTTTGGTGGCAAAAATCAACAAGACTGTAGTCTGGGTGGAATATAGAGAACATAAGAAGATAAGTTTGCTGCTGCCAACTTCTCTCTTCTGTACCATGCACTATTAAAAGAAACCTTTCCTCCTTCAACTTACATGTGTCAGGTATTTTGTTCTAACAATGAAAAAATAATTAAGACAGTACTTGAATCATTATTCACAGCAATAAAGCAAGAGAAAAAGGGATATGTATGGGAAATTATCATTCATTTGAGATAACAAAACCCTGTACATGGAAGATCCTCCAAAAACTCTACTGTAAGTCTTGGAATTAGTACCAAAATGAGTAATGCAATAGGAAGAAAATTAACAGATAAAATGAATAGCACTCTTCTTACTCCAGTAATAAACTCACATAGAATGGAATTAGGGAAACAATGTTACTCACAATATCATCAAAACAAATTAAATACATATGAATTAATCCAACCAAGGAAGTGTAAAACCTGTACACTGATAATAACTACAGTACCCTGAAAAAGAAGTTCAAGGAGGACATCAGTAAATGGGAAGACATTCCCTGTTCCTGGATAGGCAGAATCAATTTTCTTTAAAAGGACCCTACCTTAGCAAGTTTATACACAAATTTAACTCAATTACAATAAAAGTGCTAACATCAATCTTCATGGAACCAGAAAGGACAACCTTAGTATTCATAGGAAACAAAAGAGACTTAGAATAATGAAAGCAACACTGAGTAACAAGTGAAAGATTCTTCCAGTTGGGAGCTTAGATATCTGCAACATGACATTCACCTAACTGCGTACTGGACCCATAGAAGCAACTCATCTTTCCAAGAGTAAATTCTATGTTCTCCTCCTCATTCCACAGACTAACCTCCTGCTCCCTTTTAGCACTTGCACAAAACTTTCCCCAATCTCAAGACTCCACAACTGCTCAAGCCTCCACCTCTGGTCCCCAGTAAATCCTTCTGTATTCTGTTTTGCAGAGGAAGGTGTTCCTTCAAATCAGTGGTTAGTATGTCAGTTTGCACACTTCCCACCATCCTTCCAGCAGCCAGACCTGATAAAATTGGCTTCACTTCTTTGTTGTTGCTGAAATCGTTTATGTTTCTTTTAAAACTCTTCTGTGCCTACATTAAAGGCCTCCCCAGTCTTTTTCATCTCTTTCATTTTCTCTGCTCTGTCACAGATTGAGGGCCAAAATACTAAATCCACAAGGGCAATGTAAGAAGCATTACAATTCAAGATTATGGTATTATTTTTGAAAAGCCACAGTGATTAAAGAAAAACAATGTAACAGGCATTTGGATCAGTTGAACAGAATCAAGGATACAGAAACATCACCAGGCACAGTCAGCTTTGACCAAGGGGCCCAAAATATACTTTGCAAGAAAAATATCATCTTTAAATGTGGAGCTGGGAAAACTGAATATCAAAAAGCAGAAGATTGATTGTATCCTACACATCTCACCATGTAGAAAATTAAAAATCAAAATGGATCAAAACTCTAAATCATACAAAAAGTCAATCTTTTGGAATAATAAATATGTAAAACTCTTGAAAATATAAGTACAAAAAAAGACTTGGAACACAATGGCAGTTATAAAATAAATAAGTACAGTGGTGTACAAATGGTATCTAATCAAATTATAAGTTTCTTCAGAGCAAAGAAAAGTCAACAGATTTAAGAATATACAGAATGGGAAAAATTTTTGTGAGATATTTCTCAGTCAGAAGACTATTCGGAATACTTAAATAACTGAAAATATTAGATCCACCAAAAGGAAATTCCTAATCAAAGATGTGAAACTGAAATAAATATATGTTTCACAAAAGGTGAATGAATGGTACATGAACATATGAAAATACTTTCAATGTTGCTGGTCATTTGACAAATGAAAATTAACCCAAAACTGATTCCATTTGTCTCCACAATGAATAGGTATCACCAAAAATCAAACACTAACAGGTGATGGTAGAGCTTGAGGGAAAAAGAAATTTAAATTGTTGCTGGAAATGTAATCTAGTTCAACCACTATGGAATTAAAAAACTAAATTCAGAAAAATAAAACTAGAAATTCCATTTGACTCTCATATTTTCTTTCTAGATATCTTGCCAAAGCAATTGAAAGTCATGATAACACTGTGATATACATTACTCACGTTTGTAGCCTCACAACTCATAGTAGCTAAAGGCTAGAAGCAGGCTTTATGCCCACTAACAGTTAAATGTATAAAGAAAATGTGGTATTTATGCAGATTGTAATGTCACACTGGTACAAAGAAAGGTAAATGCCACTCCAAATCAGTAAATTCGATGCAGCTTGAGACTATGATGCTTAACCAGATACAGCAGAAGCAGAAGGTTAAATATTGTGTATTTTTCTTACATGGAAAACTAAATATATAAACATTTAAGAAAGTCAAAAGTAATAGGAGGTAATGGAATAAATCTTTTACAAGTGGAAAGCATATGAAGAGGTGAAGAACGTTAGGGAAGAGTAATGAAAAAGAATAAAAATTATTTTATTTTGAATAAGTACCAAAAATCAAAATGGAATATAATCATTATGTAGTGAAAACATATACCAAGACAAATGAAAAACTGGGACAGAAACAAAACGTTAAAATGATGGAGAAACAGCAACTTTCCATCAAACAGAATCTTAGGTAATTTATGACTACCAAAACATCACTGTGAAAAATATTCAGTGATACACTACATAGAGTAAACAAAGCCCAAAACACCAAAGATGTTAGTGGAATGAGTACAGGAAGCCAGGGTGAGGAACTGAATAGAAGGGAAGAATACAGTAATCAGAGATGGAAAAATAACACAATGAAAGCAATCAATCAATATCCTTCAATAATTACTCAAAATATAAAATCTCAACTCCTCAATCCAGTGCCAAAAATGGCAGGTTAAATCAAAACATAAAGCCCAACTGTATGTTGCATGTAGAAGACACATATAACCCATGAAAAAACACTGAAAATTGAGTGATGGAAAGTAACACTGCATGCAATAGGAGCCTGAAAGCAATTGAGTTTTACAGAATATCTACAAATAAGTAATGAAAAGCTGACCAGTTAAGCCAAAATTTTTATTTTAGTTTAGATTTGCAGTATGCAAACTATTTTTTTCATAAGTGCTCAAGATGCAGAACAAGCTCTCTATAAACAGGAAGTACACCTAGGGAGACATGCAGCAAAGCAGAGCTGTACCAGCTACCTGCTCAATCCCCTGTAACTTGGTCTTAGGAGTGGAAACATCAAAAACACTTGGCAGCAATCAATTCAAAACCTGTTCTGAAAGTACACTTACTCAGAGCTGGGTCAGGGTCAAAGACAGCCCAGAGAAACACCCAGCAGGTCTAGAACCCTCCCTCAGAAAAATATTTTCTCTGATCTTCAGGGACCTTTCAAAAATATGTCTGAAGATCTGGGCACCTGTGGATACATTTCTCAGTTCTGGTGAGTCAACCTTAAGGTGTGCAACACTTTTTGTGTATCTATCTTAAAAGAACATTATTATTGTTTTTAAAGATACTTTTAAATACAAAAAGATATTTTTTCAAAACTTTTCTCCTCCTCCTCATCTTCCTCCTCTTCCTCTGTGTCCTCCTCCTCCTTTTTTTCTCCACTTCTTCCTCCTCCTCCAAGAAAATACAGGCCAGAGAGAATGGTACATTACGGATTTACTCATATGAGAGGATTCATTGTTGAATTTTAAAATTATTTCAGAGTAGAATAAATGTCAATACTCTTAACAATTTTCCATGAATTTTAAGAGGAGGAAAACTTCTAAATAATTTATTTGAATCTACTATTTCCCTCAAGATAAAAATTATACAAGGATGTATCACAGAAAAAATACTATAGACAAATTTTCTTTCTGAACCAACTCGGAAAACTCCTCAATATGATAATTGGAAACAGAAATTAACACATAGGTAAAAACGACATAGTTCATGACCTAGTTGATTTTATCCCAGGAATGCAAGAATTGTTCAACATACATAAGTTTATAAACTATTTATCTATTACAGAAATAGATAAAATAGTAAAAAAATCTCGATTGTATCAGTATATGCAGAAATAACTTCTCATAAATTCCAACATTTATTCATTGTTAAAACAAAAACTCTGGTGAAAATGAATGTACAAAAACTTTACATAAATATTATAAAAGTCGTCCATGATGTTCACTTTGCCTGAATATGCTAAATAGTGAAAAATTTAAAGGATAATTTCTAAAAATCAGAAATAAAGTAATGATATGCTATCTCACAATTTATGTCCTGTACATTATTCAAAATTTTGCAAGATCAGTTAGGCAAGAGCAATGAAAACAATTCAAGTAGGAAAGGAAAATTCAAAATACCATTTCCTTGTATATTGTGACTCTTTAAGGCATCAAAAACCAAAAATGCAAAGTGGAACACAAGACTCTTAGAACTAATAGTAAATTCAAAAAAGTGACAGGATGGAAGATAAATATACAAAACAAATAGCACACACAAACACACACACACACACAATCAACAAGAAAAAATCAGATAAACATTTCTATTCACAGTAGTTTCACAAATATTTTATATCTTGGAATTAACCTAACTGTGGATGCAAAGAACCTTTGAAATGAAAACTATACTATCCTGAAAAGAAGATAGAAGAGGACATTAGAAAATGCAAAGACATCCCCTGTTCTTGGATAGGCATAACTCATATTTCAAAATGTTCAGATTACAAAAATTTCTATATAGCTTTCACAAAATCTCCACTAATGTACCATCAATTTGTGACAGAACTTAAATGAGTATTTCTAAACAAACATACATTCTTTATAAATACTTCTGTGAACAAGAAGAGACCCCAAAGAGCCAAAGCAGTTGTGGCTAACAAGAGCATTGAGATGCCAGACTGAAAGCTATAGTACAAAGCTACAGATGTGAAACAACTGTAGGTATAAAAATACATATTACATTTATACATAGGTATAAAAATACATATTACTAAAAGGAATAGAAAAGAGAATTCAGACAAACCCAAAGGTCAATGCTGTGTGCCAGACAGAATGAAGATTGCTTAACCAATATTTCCAGAAAAATTGATTTTCCATATAAAGAAGGGTGGATTTTGATTGATATTTTTTATAATGCACTAAAAAATAAAATGACTCAAAGTCTCATCTAAATAGAAATATCAATGCTGATCTGCTAAAAAATAAAAATAGCAAAACTCTTGATGACATAGGCCTAAGCTACAGATTCCTGAACAGAGCCCTACCTGCACAATAAATAACATCAACAATCAACAAATAATATTATTTTAAATTTAAAATCTCTGCACAGCAAAAGAAACAACAAAAAGAGTGAAAGGATAAGAAGAGAATGGGAAAAAGTTTGCCAGCTCTTCTCCAGTCAGAAGAGTATTATCTAGAATGTATAGAGAACTAAAAATACTTGACCATCAAAAGTAAAAGACCCCATCTAATATAGGCAATTGAAATGAACAAATACTTCTCAAAAATACAAATTTATAGTAAATACATGAAAAAATTTTCAGCATTTTGGGCCATTAAAGAAATGGAAATCAAAACAATACTGGGAGTCCATCTTACTTCAGTAAGAATGTCCATTATCCCTAAGTCAAGAAAAAAAATTTGAGGAGGTTGTGGAGGATAAAAGGATTGTAATGTTTGCTACCTTGTGTCAACATGAAAATTTTAAATGTTAATCTCAGGGACTTATCAGAAGCTAGGATCTTCCCTTTGTAAACATCCTCCTCCTGTGCAACAGCAGGGCACTGAGATGTTGACTGCTATACCATCCTTGGGAGGATGGGTAACTTACAGACAACATAAGGGAGTAAAAGAGGATGGCTCTCCCTTTTTCCACTTACTGCTTTTGCTGTCTTCTGCCACCTTGAAGTGTTGCCCCCTTGACATGGCACCTTGCCTTGGAGTTAGCTGATTTCAGACTGAAACCTCCACAAACTGCTGCTGAATAAAATTTTTTTCCATAATTTTTGGCATTGGATATTTTGTTTCAGCAACAATAGAAAAGTAACTGTCACAACTATCAGAAGTAAAAGACCCAAATCAAAATAGGCAATTAAAATGAATAGAAACCTCTAAAAATACAAATTTCTAATAAATACATGAAAAAAAGTTCTGCATCTTTGGCCATGACAGAAATTCTATTCAAGTCAACCCTGTGAGTGAAACTTACTGCAGTAAATGGCCATTATCCAGCATTCAAGGAACAACAAATGCTGAGGAGATTGTAGTAGATGAAATGATGAATATAGATCATATGACATATCTACACAAAGGAATATTAGTCATAAAGCAGGATGATATTGAAACATTTTCAGGAAAGCCAAAGAGTTTTGAGATCATAATACAAAGTAAAATTTTTCATTTCTAAAAATCTAAATAACATGGGTTCATTGATGTTAAGGGACCAAAAACAACTTAGAAGGCAAAATAAAAGCCCATGTAATGAAGTAGAGATGTAGACCATGGGTATGAGTAATGTCGACTATTGTTGGGCTCTGGAATTCAGCAGACTGTGCAGTCCCCATTGGTAGTTGATAACATAAGTGATGCCCATTTGTATGTGTGCCTGACTCTGATATAAGGCCATATAAGGCTGTGTGATACAGACAGCTGACTGAGCCACAGGAGCCTCTGGCTTAGAACAAAGATTCACCATAGCAACCTCCTTCAGCAAGTTGGATTCAAGGCAGATGTTGAACCTATGTGGTCAGCAGTGTGGCTTTACAATATACTGAGAATGATGCTTCCAGGATTTCAGCACTGAGAATCTTATGACAGCATCAATCTGAATGTCCATGTTAGTTAATTGGAACTCTTCATCTCATCAGTCTTTCATTCATTCAATAAACCCTGGGGACTAGTGAAAAAGCAACTTCCTCCAAGCACCGAAGAGCCATCCAAGGGAAGGCAGCATAACTGGGCTGCTCCATTCTGTGAGTGAGTGGAGGCGCACAGTGCTTTGGGAGGGAGTGCAGTGTCATTCCAGCCTTATTACTCTCTGGCTGTCACCATAAGGGAGTGTGTGGAGATGGTGAATCCACCCTTCATGGAGTCTGCATAGCTTCTGTAACTACTATCATGACTCATGTATGTGATCCACTCTAGCCCCTTCCCTGTAGCTTGGCAGAGACAGTGTAAGCTATAGCTACTGAATGTGAATCCAGAAGCTGCACAGGAGTGTTTCAGGAAATCCCCAGACTGCACAAAGCTTCCCCCAGAATCTATCAGTTGCTCCCCAGCCTGGACATCTGAAAACACAATGACATCCTTGTCAGGAAACTGTGACACATGTCCACTGTTTATCCCAGTCATGTCCTATTCTTCAACCCTTATTATTTGTTCTCCATAATTAACCTTTTTGAAGTGCAAACAGGAAAACTCAACTTAGCCCCAAATCCATAGTGATTGTCTGGGCTCAGTCCTGATAACTGAGTGGTAATAGTTAGGCATCCAGGGCTCAGCGCCTGTCCAGAACTGCAGGGTCAGGGCTGGGTTGTTTTTCATTAGCACAGGGAGGCCTTATTTGCATTTCCTCCTACCATATAAACAGCACTGTGATTGGACCCTCAGAGCAGGCAGAGTCCATAGCAGATGTAAATGTGCTTGGCAAGTCTGGTAATAAACATGCATTCAAAAGCACATTGTAGGTCATGACAAAATGCTCTGTTGTGTTTTTAACTGTTCATCAGCTTTCATTTTTGTCCATATACTCAGATCATGCTTTTTTATATTCATGCTGCTTGCTTTGTGATCATGTGAAATGTTGAGTGCCATGAGCAGTTCTGTTCTCCCTATAGGATCTGATGCTGTGTGAATGTCATCCCCATTGTCTAGGTCATTGCTTCCCTGATCTATGAGCAGATTGATTATTTGTGCAGCTTCTGGAAATTTTTTTGGCAGTTGGCAGACCCCTTTCCTTGTTGTGAGAATGCATGTGTCTGTACTGCGTTCTGCTTTCTACTGGAATAAAACAGCACCATCAGTCATGTGGATCCTGTTAGTGAGTTTCACGAACCCACCAGTAATTACCTTCAATTGTGTCAAATTTTTGTAACATTTTTGTATTTTTTGAGTTCTCATTCATTTTTATCAATAATGTTTATATTATATAATGTATGCATTTGTTGTAGACACTTACAAATGTGAGCCAAAAACTCCTTAATTCTTGTTTCACCAGATTCCCTCCAAAATCCCTCCATTTCTTAGTTTTCTTTAGTTTTGCAAAATATATTTGTTTTTTAACCCTCTTTTTTATGCCATTTAGCACATTTATATTCTTCTTTTCTTACAGAAAATAAATAATGAATTATTTAAGATTTTCTGAATTATTTCACTTATGCAGAGCAACAAATTTTTCCAGCTTCCTTTGACATTGAAAGACTATCAAGCATACAGTGAATGGAGAACTCAAAATTTGACTCCCTTAAAAATAAGAAATAGGCAGTTTAAATGAATAGGTGATTTTCTGGGTCAAAAGTAGAAAGGCCAATAGATAAATCCAATATTTTCAGCAATTAGAAATCAAAGGGGGTAACTTATACCTTCAACACCTTACTTGAATATTTATTCTAAAATATATTCTTGTGTATGTTTCTTAACTTTTTGCATTTACCATAACCTGGTTTGTAAACACCCCATTTTCCATTTTCTATTACAGATACCTCTTCTTTTTCTTCCCAATATTGTAGTCTATCATTTTCACTTGAAAGATGTTCCAAATTTCATTTTCTATTTATTTTTACCCAACATTCTTTATAAATTATTTATCACTATATGTTTGTGATAGGTAATGCTTATGTGTCACATCTTGGTCATTTTAACATTCTGCCTATCATTCTCCATGCCTCAGATTTCTACATCTTTCTACAGAAGTTACTTCTCAGTTTCTTAAGAAGTGTATTTTGTTCTTTGACTTGTTTCCAATGTGTGTCTCCTATTTTAGTCAGATCATGTGATACTTAACTATCTTTGTCGGAATTAATTTACATTTATTACCTCAAGATTCCACCATTTTTCTTAAAACAACTCAAGTTTGCCTCTACTATGTAGATACACCACATTTTCTGTCTTCATTTATCCTGCATGAGTATAAATAAGTCACTTCCATATTTTATCTCTTGTGAGCTCTGGTAATATAAATATGTATCACTATAATTGATGACTTCAATACTGCACCAGCAAACACAGAAAGTAATTCACACTCATGTATAAACATAACAGTTGGTAACAAAATTAAAGGATTATATTACTTGTCTGTTTAATGTTTTAAAATTTTGCTGATGTTTTTGTATGTACTCCTGCAACATACAGAAAAAGTTTCCTGCAATTTTGTGTGTGATGCTATATTTGAGTTTACTGTATTTCAGTGTCACCACACCTGTGTTAAATGATATAATTTATTACAAGCAAGAACACTTTCAAAGCCATGATGGGTCTGGGAGTAATAGCCAGAAAAACAAGAAGCCATTTCACATTTCCTGTTACTCAGCATGAACGATGTGGGTCCTGAGAGGAGGAAAAGCCAAATTTCGGATTCCTGTGAAGCAGCAGAAGGCATGCTGGGCCTGAGAGGAGTAACAAGAAGAAAAAGAAGCCAATTTGCCCTTCCCATGACCTGGTACAAGGCATATAATTTCTGGGAGGTAAACAAACCAAGCACACCCTTCCCATGACCTTACACAAACCTAGGGCCTAGGGGAAGTAACAAGAAGAACAAACAAATTCACCCTTCCTCTGAGCCAAGTAGATGAGCTGACTAACAATACCACCATGACTATGGATTAGGATTTCTTGGAAGAGCTCCTGGATTTGGTTCCTGAGGGGAAATTGCAAAATGAGAAGAGGACTGAATGGCATCTGAAGTGCCAAGAGACAGGGAAAGTGTTTGAGAAACAAAAATAGATAATTTGCCGGAAAACTCACTTTGAATGATTTGTTGGAATATTGTGCAAATACTACTACCCACTTAAGCCTTGGAAATACTGACTCTAGCCCAGCAGTGCTTTTATTAATAGAAAACTTCCTTGTGGCTAATCTTCATATATGGATAAAAATATATGATGAAAGCAAGCCAGACTGGTGTTTCCAGTGTCCATTCCAAGACCTATATTGAAGCAACTTCATTAACACATGCTCTTAAAACTTATTCATAGGCCTTAAGTCTAGGCACCTCTGAGAAGTCTTGCCTGTAAGTACATGAGGCTTGGAAATGACCTGGGTTGAAAGCCAAAAGAGAGATTATATATAAGTATGTAGGTTGGGAGGTAAATAGATATCCAAAAGATAGAATGTTATTACTCTCTTGAATAAATCCTTATTTCAAACCTCTGTAAAGAAAGTACAGTCCCTACTCCTGTTCAGCTACCATGAGCAGAAAGAGCTCACTGAGGCCCTTGAACAGTGCCCAGAGTGCAGCCAGGCTGCCCCTTTTCTCTCCTCCCTTGAGCGCTGTGCTCTCATGGTGCTGGAACTGATCCTGGGGACAAAGTCTCCCAAAATGAGCTGGCTGAGGGAAGAGCTGGGTGTTCTCAGATGCTGAGGAGAGGGATGTTAAAGATTTAATTGCCCAATCTGCAGCATTCAATTCTGCATGAGACAACTCCTTGTCATGGGGATAAAATGATCTGATTTGCTTTTAAATGATGATGATTTGTCACTCAAAATACCTCCAAAATTCACAAAGCTAACAGCATATATTAAAATGCATATAAGCCACATTAGCTCATCAAAGAAGTCATGTTAATAGATAAAAAGTAATTATGCATATACAAAAATTATGTAAATTTGTAAAATATGTAAATGTAATTATGTAAATATATATAGATAAAAAGTTATATATAGATAAGTATCTATATAAATAAATAATTATATAAATAAAAGCATATATAGATAAAAGTAATTGTGTAAATATATATCCATTATTAAATTGCAGAGGGAATCTTTGCTTATAACTTGCTTACTCTATAAGTCATTCACAGCTTATGTGCTGCACGGTCCCTCAGGATGTATGATGTAGGTCAGACAGGGAAGCACAGAGGCTGACAGAAAGCACTCGCTCCCCAACTTCCTTCTCTGCACCTGCTCTTGTGACTTTTTCTGTCCTCTGTGGATCCTCTTTGTCCTCTGTTTGTGATGGACATCCCTGAAGGAGGGTTTTGTCTGGCTTGTAATGCTGTGCTGTCACTATTTCCCTTACACACTCATACACAGCCATGTGCTCTGTTCCACCCTGATAATTCATAGACACGCTGTATTCCTGGCCTTGGGTCTCAAACAGCCAATTGACCCTCATGGAATCTGCATAGAATATGCTGCCTCCTCTAGATAATACTTAATAAGACCTAGTCTTCCCCTTCCATGAAGCCTGGCAGAAGCAGTGCAAGTTATAGCTACTGAAGGTGAATGCAGAAGTTACAAAGGAGAGTCTGCAGGACACTGCAGGCTCCACCAAGACTCCCCACACTGCACCTGCTGCACCTCACCCTGGACACCTACAAACAGAGATATTGATAGGAAACTGCCACGCATGTCACCTGTTTAATGCACTTGTGTATATTTATACCCTCAGGATCTGCTATTATCCATAAAACATCTTTTAAAATATTGGCAAGGAAAACCCATCTTAGCCTCAGCTCCATGGTGTCTGTGTTCTGCCCTGAGCACTGAGTTGGAACACCAGGGCTGCCAGGTCTGAGTTCTATTCCAGAGCTCTAGAATCAGGGCTGGGCTGGTTCTCTCCAACAGAAGGTGGTCCCATGGCCATGTCAGTGTGTTATGCAGGCAGCTCTGGTGATGAATGTCTTAGAGAAGCCAGCAACCATAGTGAATATGCATGAATATGGTGAAGTTAGGTAATAGTGACAGCCTTCATGAAATTATCATGGATCATTATGTGAGAGTGTCTTGACTATATATCTTTGTCCCTCTCACTTTTATGCATGCACTGGTCATGTGTTTTTGTATTAATGGTGTTTACTTTATATTCATATAAGATAATTAAAATGCCATGCTCAGTTGTGTTTTGTATATAGGACTTGATGCCCTTAAGATGTTGCTCTCAATTTCAGGACCTGTTTTCCCTTAAGTTTTGTCCACACTGTTCCATGATCCAGTGCCTACATATAAAGAGACATGCATGCTGCAGGTTGGAGATCCCTATTGTTGCTTTTTCAACTAAGATGACTTTCCCAAGACAAGCATGATGGCTGATGCTTGTCTTCAAAGCAGTCAGGATTCTGTGGCTGAATGATCCCTGTGACTTCAAGGCCAGACTGTGCTACATAGGGATCAAAGAAGACTGAACTATGAAGTGAGATTGTGTCTCAAAAAATAGTTTGACTTAATGATGAATGAAGCAAAATCGGTCAAAGAATGATAGACACTTCAGGGGTCTCTTCTATTTGGAAGAAAAAATGTAGCTGATCTCACAGAAAAATGAAGAAAAATTACTGACACAGAATATATGGGGCCAATAGCAGAATTTGGGAATTGATACCAAGGCACAGAATCACAGAGGATAGGGGGAATAACTCTTGCTGTTCTTTCAAAGAGAAAGACAGTGACGGGTTATAATGTTAGGCTACATAATCACAAATAGGTGGAGGAAAAGGCTAGTGACATTCTCATAATAGAGAAAAAATTAGTACTTAAAAGAATGGATAACAAAAATATCATGAGTTTATCAATACACAGATCAGAAGAGTATCAAAATATCACCAAGAAACCCATGAAGACATACAATCATTTTAGCTTGCTCAAAAATTAAAATTTGGGCTATTCACTTTGCCTGCACTTTCTGTCTCTTAGAATTTTTTTCCTCTCCATAAATTCTTCATTTTATTAAATGCTGTTCATTCTAGAATTCATTTCTCAATTTTGTAGGACAGGAACTTGGAGTTACAGACATCTAGCAGGTTGTTATATTCTGTTCATATTATTTGGTGGTCCTATATCATAAGATCTAAGTCATTTGGAGGTATTCATCACAGATAAATGGAATCAGGTAAGAGTTTGCTTCTGTTTCACAGATTCTGGATTATGATGCATGTCAGTAATCAAAATTGTTATGCTTAAGTTATTTATTAATTTCTTGTTTGTAAATGCTCCTATAATTTTATGTAATGTCTTGGCAATAAATGCTTATATAATTTTGTTACAATTATGATCAGTTTAAATTGAGAACATAAGAATGTCATGCAGCTTCTTTAATGGGACATTTTATTCCTGTTTTACATATGTAGCATTTGGACATAGGTACTACATTTTCTAGTGTTCCTTGTTTGACCTGACAGCTATGTTTTGATATCTAACCAACTCTAGGGAAAGGTAATATTTAGAGTTCTCTCCAGTATATTTTGACATGAAATGCTATAAATGGTCTTTTTCTGAAATAGAGTCCATTGTTATAAATCCTACATATCTATTAATATATAATGAGACCCTAACTGCCAAAATAGTCAAGGTTGGCCAGCAGATTTAAGATTGGGGGACTGAGTTCACTGAGACAGAGTGCCCATCATAATCTTCTGCTATCCGGGGGACATTTCAAGCATGTTATGCATTAATTCTTTTTCTTATCTGATCTACTGTGAGAAGGCAGTCAATCTCTTGAGATTCTCCATCTTCAACTTTCCAGATTGAAAACAATGACTCACAGCCAAGTTGTTTAAATAACTTGCTGTGATCATGAAACAAAAGCGATGTATATTGGCACAACTGATGCCATCTTGAGTCCTGCATTTAAATTGTGCCCTGTGTTTCACTTAGGAGGATGGAATATTACTCAGAATACAATCCCATGATAAAAGCAGGATGAGCTGTACCCACTGGAAAAAAATAACCTTTTCAACAAAGAAGAAGCAAAAGTGCCAAACAAAAGTAAATGTAAGAGTCTAGCTAAATTGTTTCCAACAGCATGTCTTTTTGTGGTTCTGTTTTATTTTTATTTTATTTTATTTTAAAGATGGTAAAATTAAACACAACAAAACATAACAAAACAGAACTTAAGAAAGCAATATAAGAGACTGATTTCAAAACAAGACAACCGGAGAACTTCACCATGTATCATATTATTTCTTCTTTCCTTCCCAAGATTTGTCCATATCTTCACATACAGTGGATTCATACAAAACAAAATAGTATTAAACTGGTCAGAGCAGGATGATGAAGGCATTTTAGGTCTTCAAGACCAGACAATAGGGAAGTCAACAATGGCTGTCATAATGTTTCTCATTCTATTCAAAATAGCTGTCCATACTACATGTATGTTAAAATTAAACAAAACAAAACAGACTAAAATCACTATGAGAAGAGAATAATAGTGCTGCTGAACTACATATCATGATGCTACAGAATAAGCACTGGGTAACCTAGTGTCTCTTTTTCTTCAAAGTAGTTGTTCATTTCATCATGAATTATATAATCAGTTCTCATTAACTGTTTAGAAGTTCTATGCATTCATGAGTCTCTAAATGTACATCTACCCTTTCTCTATTAGAGGGCAAAGAAAAACAAATTCCTAGAAAAACATGGAAGAAAAAAAATCATCTAAAACCACAGTACAAGGTGACCTACAATGGTTTCTATGTCTCTTGTTATCTTCAATACAGTTTTCTGTGTCATCAAGCAAAGTATAATTGAACATAGCAGTACATAACCATATTAATAAAAACAAGACATTGGAGACATTATAAGACTTCAAAAGCAGGTAATAGTCAAACCAGAGAGGGCATCCTAGTGAATCTTGTCATCTTCAGCAGTACATAACAATATTAATAAAAATGAAACACCAAAGACATTATAAGACTTCAAAAGCAGGTAATAGTCAAACCAGAGAGGGCATCCCAGTGAATCCTGTCACCTTCAGCAGTACATAACAATATTAATAAAAATGAAACACCAAAGACATTATAAGACTTCAAAAGCAGGTAATAGTCAAACCAGAGAGGGCATCCCAGTGAATCCTGTCACCTTCAGCAGTACATAACAATATTAATAAAAATGAAACACCAAAGACATTATAAGACTTCAAAAGCAGACTTCAATATAAGACTCAAATCAGAGAGGGCATCCTAGTGAATCTTGTCATCTTCAGAGTTGTTGCCTATCCTCTCAGACTTGATACTATCAACCATAGCACATTTGAATAAAGTCAGTCAAGACAAAACAGCAATCTAACAAACCAGATTCAAATGAGATCAGTCATAATAAGACAGTATGAGTTATACAGGGCTTCTGATTAATTTAACAGGAAATTAGGGATGGTTACCATAATATATCCTGCTACTTTGCGGATAGCTGTCTGTGTCCTCAGTGTAGTACAAGTAGATAAACTGGAACAGAATATAATCAAACTAAACAAACAGTGAGAATAACATTTATTTTAAATCTTGATACACTACTAACAATATCTTCTGCCTTCATTTTTTAGACAATTCTCCTTTCGCTTTATAGGGTGCATTGTACTTTTTTGGTCCCACTAACTCTTTTAGTTTTTTGATTGGGGATTCTGGCTATTTGCCTGAGGGGTTCTGAACATTCTTATCCCTCGGCTTGATCTTAAGTTATAGGCCTTTACCTACAAATGCCTCAATGTTTTCCTTCATGATAGCTGAGTAGTTCTCTACTGCACAAAAGTATTTCCAACCTATCTGTAGATGCTGGATGAATTGGCCCTATTTCTTT
Organism: Hydrochoerus hydrochaeris; assembly: GCA_004027455.1. Lineage (NCBI taxonomy): Eukaryota > Metazoa > Chordata > Mammalia > Rodentia > Hydrochaeridae > Hydrochoerus > Hydrochoerus hydrochaeris. The sequence continues at coordinate 61,735 of PVLA01008268.1, forward strand.
ATGGTTACTGTAACATAGAACATTCTTTTCTCATATTTGACTATTGGTACATAAACCCTCTTTCAGATTAAATATATTTCCTATACAGAGCATCTCAATGGACACTATCTCCCAATCTACTTCGCCTGTGTTCCTTTTTATTAGTGTATCAAGGCCATCTATGTTAGAGATTATGGCCAAACTTCTCTGCCTCATTTCTATTATGCTATTTTTCTACCATTGGTTGTTGGCTTTTCTCCTTCATTCCACTGTCTGCACCATTGATTGAGGCCTCTCTGCCACTGTTCCTGAAATTGTGTTTATTTTTCCCTCTCTCTAGAATGTCCTTCAGTATTTTTTGTAGGGTTGGATTAGTGGTTATAAACTCCCCCAGTTCCTTTTTGTCATGGAAGTATCTTGTTTCTCCATTAATTCTGAGACAGTTTTGCAGGTACATAAATCTGGGTTGGGGATTATTTTCTTTCAGATCTTGGAGTAGCTAACTCCAAGCTCTTCTTGATTTGATGGTTTGTGTCAAGAAGTCTGTTGTGATTCTGATGGACTTTACTTTATAGATGATCTGTTTCTTTTCTCTGATGCATTTTAATATTCTGTTCTTGTGATAAAATTCTGGGATCTTATTATATGTGTGGGTGTAGCTCTGTTTTGGTTATAGGTGGCTGGAATTCAGTATGCCTTATACATCTGAATATCATTTCTTTTTTTCTATGCTTGGGAAGTTTTCCTTAATTGTTTCTGTGAATAAACTTTGTATTTCATTTGTGTTTACCCCTGCTTCTTCACTCACATTTTTTATTCTTAAATTATAGATACTCTTGAGGTCTTCTGGTCTTTGTAGGTACTGCCTATTTCCTTGTTATTTTAAGAGACCTTTCCTTTCACAATCACATATTGCAAACCTATCTTCAAGTGTTGTTAATCTACCTCTAGTTTATTTCAGGCAATTTTGCCAGCTTTCAATGGAGTTTTTAATTTCCTGGTAATCTCTTTCAATCTGTTTCATGTATTCTAGGTTTTTTTTGTATTCTTCAAATAATTCACCCTTTTTTATGTGTTCCTCCATTCTTCCATCTGTGTCATCTTGAGAGGTGCTTTAGCATTTCTTTTATTAATCTTCTGGTATCTTGCTTTACTTATATTAATATTTCAGTTTTGAACTCACCTATGATGTCACAAAGATATTTCTTTATGTCAGCCAATGCTATGCCTGATATTGTATGTTTGCTGCCCTCATTCTCTTCTGTGTTTATCTCTCTTGGAATGATGTTCCCTTGGTTGGGTGCTTGAGGCTTTTTATTATTTGTCTCTCTTGTCATGTTTCTGGTTTCTTCCATTCAGGTGTATGGTGGAATTCTCAGCTCCTTTCCTTTTGGTTATGGTTCTTTTGAAGCATGATAGCTTGGGATTTCTGCTCTCTCTGGTTTGCTGTTGGTCATTGAGGTGCAAGCAGGTGTGGTCTAGGCTGGCCCCTCCCCTCCAAAAAAGTCAATCAGCAGGGGCTTTCACCATGTTAGGGTGTGCTGCATGGACAGAACCAGTTTGGGAAAACTTTGGGGACAATTTTATCCCTGGCTATTGGGTCCCACCCAGAGGCTTGATCCAGCCCAAGCAGTTCCCATAAATCTGCTCTGGGTAGGGAGCAATCAACTGAAGTCACTGCCATTCTTGTTCAGTCCTGACCTGCCCAATACCAATATATAGTCCAGTCAGTCATCCTTTTCCCATGGGTAGGTCAAATGTAAAGCACTCACCAAGCGTTTATGCAGGTCTCCACACTGGCTCTGTTCTCTGTTGGGATCACCATCCACTGAATTCACTGTGACTATGGCTCAGGTGCCAAGAGCATTGTGACTGTGATTCCAAGTGGCTCAAGGAAGAGTGCCACAACTACAAATCTGACCTGCTTCAATGGGAGTGCCACAACCATGAGTTTACCTTTACTTTCTCTCTGGGTCAAGAGATCTTGATCTGGTGTTCTCCAGGATGTTTTATTCTGGCATCTGAGCTGTTTCTCTGAGAGAGGCTCCCTGTTTTGCTGCTTAGTGATCTCCCATCTTTAGCTCCTCCCTGGTTCTCTGTTTTAAATGCTTTGTAACTTTCCAATTCAGGGCCATTCAGTGAGAATATAAAATAGGTCCAAGTGAGTGGGTGCTGAGCTCAGCTAAATAGGCTCCAAATTTATCATTTTGGCTGCTTGGATTCTTGTAATATTACTGAACCCACCTCAAAAAGCCTCCCTTTCTCTCATATTATTTCTAATCACTTTTTTCCATTTCATCCATTTTTTGTTGGAGCCATGTGAAATTAGAGAAAAAAAATGTAAACTTCTCAAAAGTTTGCTTCTTCCTAGCAATTAAGCTAAGCCTGTAAAATATGACCACTTATTAACATGAAAGTCAGGGAATACATCTTAGATGATGTATACATATCTCATCTATGGGTCAGATTAGATGCCAGAATTTTTGCTTTGTAGAAAAACACCCATAAAATCCATATCCAGATATAGCATGTGCAAAAATTCCCCTGAGGCAAATGATCCTGAACACATTGGAAACAACCAACTTCCAGATTAAATCAGTAGAATCTAATTCCAATGCCTCACACTTATGGGACCAAAGCAAATTTACCCTAAGGGAAGATAATCTACCTTCATTCTCACTCATAGATCTAGTTATCATTTATGTGTATAATAAACTTCAGTAATAATTTATGGACTGAAATTTTAAGTGTAAACTTATAAAGTGCTAAAGAAAAATATTTGCTTGGACTTTTATCTATCCCTTGAAGAAATCAGGCAAGCAGTGTTTACTCTGCCAGCTTGTTAGACACTTTAGAGAACTTACCACTCTTAGAGCAGAATGCAGCTTTCTCTCACATTTTCAGGTGGTCTTCCATTGAAGCCAATGACCAATGGAATTTTGATGAGTCAGGAAGCTGGATTCCTTTCCTGACACAGATATTTGCTTGTGTGGGATTAAATAACTTAGCAAGTAACTAATATTTCATGGCCAGGGCTTCTCTCTGGCATATATATAGATTCCTCAGAAGAAACTGTCTCCCAGCTACAGAAAAGTTTCCACTTATCTATTGTACATGTATTTTTTACTACTAAGTTGGAAACTCCACATTTTTTCCATATTGTTAGTAATTAATTTTAAATCCACCTTGTCATTAGACTCCCCATCTTCCAAACATGACGCCTACTGCTTTGAACAGCTGTTTGCATTATCTAGAGGAGGAGAACAGCTACCAGGGAATTGATTTATATATGAGCACGACATATGCTGATTAAGAGTAAGAAAGATTTCAGTGAGCCATTTACCTTTCATGTGCATGAGGAAGATAAATAAATATGGCTTTATTCACATTTAAATTGTGATTATTTGGTGATGGATATAAATTTAACCAGTAAGCTTCAGAGATATACAAATTTTATAATGGATTTAAAATGTGTAGCTTTGTATAACTGGCACAAAACAATATTTACTTTATCAGGCAAATAACACAAATGTTTTAGAGATTTTTTCACCCTAAATCCTATAGTAGGATTTTTCTCCAAACCATTTTTACCTATTTGTCTCAAGAAGTGACCTCCTTGTATGCTGGGTATTGTTCCAACTATTTCTAAATCATTTTTTGTTATTTTCCCAACTTTCAAAGAACTAGAAAAAGTTAAGCTAATGCTTAACAATGCTTTCTTCTTTACACATATTGTTATGTCTGTGATCAATAATAACTCATCCTTATGAAAACACTTATGCAAATAAGTACACAAGATTCTTGGGAAGGAAAAATTACACACCATTTTGAACATAGATGAGTTTGTCAGATTTTAAACTGTAAGTTCTTTTTGGATAGTGTCAACCTGCTTAGGAGTTGAATCTCCTTAAGGCACGATTGGAACATATCAAAATCAAACAGAAATTAATGTAAATGCCTGATATTTTATTCCATTTAAATATGATGAATTCATGATCAAACTATCTTATTCTTTTTGAATATATTCTTAAGCACTGAAAAATATTTTCCCTTCATTGTTGAAAAAGTGAATTTTGAGTGCCAGTGTTATAGCCTGGTGGCACAAGAACTTGACTAGAAGGCAAAAGGTCAAGAGTTGAATCACTTGCAATAAAAAAGTTCCATTTGAAATTTTCTCAACCTGCACAGAAATAGAATGCATTCTAGAGCCAAAATGTAATACACAAGGAACTATTAATTATGGTGTTCTAGGATCATATCATAGAAGTTGACAGAGGTTCAGAATTGACTTATATTGAAACTTTCTTTCAGAAAAAGTAACTATTATTTGTGCTCATACTATAATTGTGTCATATGAAATTGATAAGTTCATGAGGTTCTCTCTTTCTGACAGATCTAAAACACATTAAACTTAATCCAGGAACGTTTTCAGATGATGCTGATAAGTACATTAGAGTCTGTAGATGACATTCTCAGAACTATGGGCTAGACTGGAAAGATGTAATATTAAGTCAAACATTGACATGTAATGAGAGATAGGCAGAAATACAAGCTTCTATTACATCTGGGATGCATATGAGATCATTTCATTGAGAAGACCAGAAGATAGGCAACCAGAGAAATAGGTAGTTCCCACTCAAGCCCAAGCAGTATCTATCTAAGACCCTTGTTTACCTAACACCTGAATGAGACATCAAAATAGGAGACATTTTCATGTACACATTCTTAAAGTCTAAAAATAACAAAAATGAAGAACTTCATTTTAACATCAGCTATTCAGCAATAATATTATATTACACAAAATATAAAAACGTGTCTTCATTCTTAGAATTTTACAGGAGGCATTGGAAAAATTTATGTGCATAGCTCCATCCAAAAAAGTATATACATAGGAATAAATCTAAAAAAGTAAAAGACCTTTTCTTGAAAAGTACTGCTTTCTAAAATATTGATTCAATAAAATATTAGAAAATGTATTGATATCCCTTATACTAAGGAAAAATGAATATTGTTAAAATGGCCATGCTTCCAGAGTTATTATAAAGCCATAATAAAATTACAGTAGCATATGTCACAGAATTAGAGAAAACTATTCACAATTTCTTTGGAATCAGAAGAGATCTGGAATACCAGACACATTTCTGAGTACAAACATAAGGCAAAGGACATCACAATCTCTGACTTGAAGTTGGACTGCACAGCTAATGAGATTTAAAAAACACCTTGCTACTGGCAAAGATGATGAAAATGAGCCACGAATCTGTGAAACAAAGTGGAATATGAAGAAATACCTACAAACATATTCAGTCACCTTATCTTTAAAAATGGAACCAAATACTTTCACTAGAAAAATGATATCCTTATAAATGGTGTTTAAAAATCTGGCATCCCCATACCATAGTTTAAAACCATGATTTTCACCATGCACTAAGCTATAATTGAAGTTGATCAAAGATATAATTACTAAAAAGTAAACACTAAGTGTGCAGGATGATAGAATAAGAAATCTTGACAGCATTGCTAGAGGCTGATTTTATGAATAAAACCTCAATTGCACAGAAAACAGTTCAAAGCATCAACAACTGGAACCTTTCACTAAAATGTTTTTGCACTGCAAGAGAAGCTACTCAGGATGAAGAAAGAACACATAGATTGGGAACTAACATTTGCCAGCATTTTATCAGAGAAAGAACTCATATCTAGAATATATAAAGAAATGAAAAAAATCAGACCTCCTAAATTTAAAGATTTAATCCACAAATGTGTATCTTAAATGAACAGACATTTGTCAGATGAGAAAAGTGAAATGCATAATATATATATGAAAAAAATATTAAACATTTCTTATCATTGGGGAAACACAAATAACAGAATTCTCTTTCCATGTCACTCCAGAGAAATACATATTATCGAGAAATCAAACAAGAGCAAGTTCTGGGGAGCTCTGTAGAAAAAATAAGCTTTCTACACTGCTGGTGGGAGGGTAGAGTGGTACAACCATTATCAAAATCACTATGGAGATTCTTCAGAAATTTAAAATTATGAGCTACATATGTACCTAAGTGGGACAAGGGCATATATTGCAAGAGCAGAGTTGTGAGTCCAATGTCTGATACTAAATAAATAAATAACCCCCCGCCAAACAAAACAAAACAAAACAAAAAGAAACAAGAAAATTAAAACTACAGTTCCAGTTTGCCCCATCTAGTTTTCTACTTGATATTTTACTGAAAAACTAAAATTATCATGCCACAATGATATATTCACACATATGTTGATGATATCTCAGTGTGTAACACATAAATCTTGGAAACAGCCTAAATGTCCACCAATGAATCAGAAATTAAGGACATGTGGTAATTTTATGCAATGGTGTACTATTCAGACATTGAGAAGGATAAACATAACATTTTTTCATCATGCGAAGCACCTTGATATGATGCAATTAAGTGAAATGAATCAGAAACACATGTATAAATAGTGCATTGTCTCTCTGGTGTGAAAAACTGAAAGTATATATAGGGTCCAAACCTTGTAAGGGATATTGTGAAACAGGAAGAAAATTTTCAAATGGAAAGTGTAAAAGGAAGAGGAGTAATAGAATGAATAAAAAAGAAAAAGAAATGAGAAAAAGAAAAATAGAAATAAAGATGTAAATACTGAGGGGAAATGTAATTGATGAGAAATTAATGGAAAAAAAAATCAAGATACATTATGTAAGGAACAAAGTCCCTATGATGAATGTGATCATTTTATACCTAGAATATAATAATTTTCATTAATTAAAAAAAACTAAAAAATAATAAATGGTTAAAACAAATGTTACCAAACTGGACAATTTTTCAAACCACTGTCAATATTGTAATTTGAATTTCTGACTCTGCTTATTAAATGTGCTTATAAAACACAGTTTAAGAATCATTAACTTGCATATTTTCTTGGATAATTTCCAGGCTAGCAAACAATATGGTCCAACAAATAAAACATGCTTTTCTCTTTATAGTTCCATCTTGGTGTGATTTTTCATCCTTTGCTAGGATGAATAAATCCCCTTCCTTACCCTGAAGCAGTTTCAGAAGGTGGACCATGTAGTCTTTTACAGAATTTAACAAGTTGTCAAATTAGACAGATGATATATAATGGAAGAAATAAGATATGTAAAAGGGAGACAAGTAAAATTCATGCTTTTGAAAATGAAAACTATACTTTCAAAACATGAGCCCATTTTAATTTTTAAGTGTCTCTTATTCACATGTCCTCAAAATTCTCCTTCTGTGAAAGGATTCAGTAAACCTCCATACATTCCAATTGTATGACAATTGAAGCACTCCTGTGACTGAGTTTTGTAAGAAGACAATTGGAGATGAGATCAAAGGAGAAGGGAAGATGAGACCAAGGGAGAAGACAATGAAAAAGAGGTGTAATGGATATAATCACAGTATATATGTAATATATATCAACAGAATCTTAGAAAAAATCACATTGTGATCCCAATAGATGCACAGAAAACATTTCAGAAAAAACCCAAGACACATTTATGATAAGTTTCTTGCAATATTAGAACAGGTGGCTTTTATCTCAATCTGATTAATCCATCTGTGATATCCAACACCAAATACCAATCTCAGTGGTCCCAAAAATGAAAATACTCACCCTGAAATCAGAAATGACAAGATATCCATAATCATCAATTCTGTTCAATGTGTTTCTGGAAATATTAGCCAGATCAATTCAGCAACAAAAAACTAAAGCAAAAAGAAAAGAAAATGTAAAATTGGGATACATAACACAATAAGAATACTAAAATTAAAAGTATAATTATTTGCTGATGACATGATACTCTACTAGACATGATACTTTACCTATAACATCCCCAAAATTCCAACAAAGGAATTCTACACATAAGAATCAGATTTAGTCAGGTAGCTGGATTCAAAGTAAATACTAAAAATTAATATTATTACTGTACAAAAATAACAAACTCAGAGAATAAGTGAAAAATTATTTTCACAAAGTATGGAGAGATGAAATACTTAACAATGAAACAATAGAGGTAAAACATCTCCACAGTACTCTGAAAAAGGAAATCTAGAGGAACTGAGAACTATAATGCTCTGAAAAGGGAAATCTAAAACATACAAGAAAATGAAAAGATACTGCTTGCTCATTGGAAGAAATAAAAAATAATAAAATTTGTCATATCTTCAAAGGCCTTATATGGATTTAATACAAATTCATTTATGGTACAGTTAGAATGACTTCTGAAAACAGAGAAAAGATCCCAAAATTTATTTAGACTAGAAAGGGTGTAGAATACCAAAAACAGTTCTAGGCACCAAAGATTTGACATCACAGTCTCACACTTGAAATTATAACACAGAGCTACTGGGATAAAAACATAGAGTACTATGAGAGAGAGAGAGAGAGAGGGAGAGATGGAGAGAGAGAGAGAAAGAGGGAGAGAGTGAGAGAGCACTCAGAATCAGTGGAGAAGAATAGAAAATGCAGAAATGATTCCTGTAACCCTCAAGAAGTTTTATGTTTTATAAAAGATATAAACACATTCCCTGGAAGAAAGGTAGCCTGTTTAATAAATGGTGCTTGAAAAACTTGATTTTCACATGTCAAACATTAAAGTAGACCCATGTGTCTCACCATGCACTAAACGAAACTAAAAATAAATCCCAAATATAAATATTAAGAAAATCTAATTATTAAAATAGAAACTCAAAATCTATTGGAAGAGTCGATAGGTAAAACAGTGTAGGCAAAGTCTTTATGAGCAAAACCAAGATAACACATAAATATCACCAAATATCAACAGGTGGAATCTCACCTTATTACAAAGATTTAGTTCAATCAAATAAACTACCAACAGGATGAGAAACATCTACTGAGTGGGAAAATATACTTGGATTTTTATTCTTAGACATAGGACAAATATCTGGAACATATATGGACTTGGAGAAAATCAGAACCTCCAAATTTAAAGGCTGAAACCAAAAATGGGCATCTCAGATGCATACACTCTTTTCAGGTGAAGAAGTGTAAATGACAAATTAATATGTGGAAGAAGTTCAACTTATTGATCTTTGAAGAGATGCAATTAAAAACAAATTTTTTCACCTCATTGTAGAAAAATGGCTATCATCAAAAAACAACCAATAAAAATTGCCAATGTGAATGTGGGGGAAAAAAACACTTCTTCACTGTTGATAGAAGTGTAAATGGACACACAACTTTGGAAATCAAAGTAGAGATTCCCTTAAAAAAAATCCAGTACTACTGGGCCCATATGTTACTATTCAGATATTTATAGCTAAAAAATAGCCCTATAGAACTATCTTCAGTGAAATAAACTGCATGAGCTTGTATTTATACCATATTGTATCAATGGTGTGAAAATTACAAAGTGTAAAAAGAAAGCAAATGCAACATAGATATATTGAAATAGTAAGCAATTGTTTGATAACAAAGTGGAACCAGGGAGGAGAGTGCAAAGGAAGGGAAAAAATGAGAAAAGAAGGAAAAAACAGAAAAACTTTGACAATAAGGAGGTAAAGAGGGATCATAGAAAGTAAAAGAGAATGCCCAAAACCGTTATCAAGATGTATCATTTATAGGTACAATTTGCCTGAGACAAATGTTAATATTAAGCATAATGCCATTGTAAAAATAAACATACTACTACTACTAAAACATCTCTCATAAAAACCAATGTATATTATATACAAGCTTCAGTACACAAAAATGAAAGTGTTCTGTGTAATTTACATGAACTTATAAATTGTGAAATGATGTAGTAATTATATTAATATTGTCATGTCTCTATCTACATAGCAAAGGTTAAAACGTTCAGTTGTTTTGGGTCATCAGAAACAGGCCAGGGAAAAAGAAATCTTTTTATTTATTTAAATGATCCCCCACCCACACACACATATTTTGCAATGATAGGCAGGATTATCTCTTGACAAAATTCCAGTTTGAATTCAACATTGTAAATAAAATGATTGGAGGATTGACATCAACAGATTACCACCAAAATTCCCATTGCATCTTCAGGTCTATACTCTTAACCTCCTTTCATCTTGAGTCAGGTCAGGACCCAAGCTATATTTCTACCCTAAGACAGGCTGACCTTAAAGGAAGACCTCCCCTGGCCCAGGAGCTGGTATTGCCATGCTCCATCAACTCCTATATCCTACAGCCTTCTGTGTTTTGTGCTTCTTTTGCATGAATTTTTGAATAATTATTTAGCAACAATACACGTATTTGCCTAAATTTTAAGGTAAAGCACACATTCAATTTATCCTCAAATTTCTGTATTATTTCCATTCAATCATGTCCTACATAAGTCAACATTTATGTTTGTGAAGCAAGGTTAAAAAGCACTCCATGACAAAGATTATGTCAGAGATGGAAACAGCCTCCATATTTTCTGGAAAATAAGCTAGGTATATTGTATATGCCCATGTGAAGATGATCTGGAAAATTTCAATATATTTTGTAATATATTGAAAAATGTGTATAAATAAACAACTATAATGGCACTAAATACAGAAATGGACATAGTAAACATGGTGTAATCAGCATCCTGTGAATGTGCTGTATTTCTCTTCATATTTCATCCTGCCTTGCACATAACCTACTTGTTGGGTTGTGATGTCATGTGACAGCTTTCTCATGAAGAAAACTGAGATCCATGATGCATCCAAGTGACATTAGATTTATTTATGCTACTGAGAATGGAATATATTTTTGACTTGGTCGATGTTTACTTCTGAATTTTATTTTAATAAAAAGATTCTGCTGAAATGCCATTGTGGAACATGTGCCTAAAGGGAGGCTAGAAGAGTTTAGCAGTGCTATGACCCTAAGAATGGACAGAGAAGGGAAAAAGTGGTATATTATAATCCTTGCATGAAATTTTTTGCTAGGTAAATCTAATGCTACAACCTGAGCATGGTGGCCATGCCTGTAACCTCAAGACTCACGAAGTTAAGGCAGGAGGAATGCTGCAAGTACAAGATCAGCCTGGACTATAAAGTGAGACTGAACTTAATAGCAAGACCATTTCAAAGCAAAAAGATAAATCCAATGTTACAATTCTCATGCATTAATTCATTCACTTGTGATTATTACCTTATTTATTGCACACTGGTGAATCTTTCTGGTATTACAATATGACATCATTTCCATCACTCACTACTCCTATTCTGGGAATCATATTTCATGCATTTTCCTTTGAACTCTAGGAACTTGTGTGAAATCCTGATTCAGGTGCATATTCAGGATTCTACTATTTATAAATGACTGACAATATAAGAGGGATGGTGTCTATACTTGTATCAAAGTACATGATGTGTAATAGGCAGTAGGAGCATAAATCTTTCAAAAATGCAGAGGAGCAATAAATAGAGGAAAAACATGAATAGGACATGTTATGGAAACAATAAAGGACTCAGACCTATGATACACATTGATGCCTTCCAAAGGTGAACACTTACATTATTTACTAGAAACAGGCACTAATGCAATTATACATAATTTATATTTGCTTTTGCATTGTGATTTTCTTATCATAAACATACATACATACATAGATGCATATCATAAAATCTGATTAAGAACACTTCTGGATGTGCTTGTGTAGATCCTTCTAGAAAAAATAATTGACACATATCCAGGTGTAAAAGTATGTTTGTGAGAAAAATAGGTGTCATCTGTGAAGACAATTATTGGTGGATCAAAAATGTGGGGAAAATTCTTCAGAATCTTTGAATTATCTTTTAAAAGTGTGATTTTTTAATAGACTACAGACAAGTAGATGAGATAGTTATGTGTGTTACTGAAACACAAAATACATGTGCTTAGGGATATCTTTATCTTTAAGTGTGATCTCCAAAACATCCATGAATAAGTGTTGACATTTTTTTATGGTATTTGTACAGGTCTCTACTACATGAGTAATTTGTAAAGTATTTTCAAAATAGTCAATTACTTATGTACAATTTCTCTTATAGTGCTGAATTTCACATATTTAACCATACCCATGTATACTGAATGCTTTCTCACATCACATACACAGGCTTTGGCCACAATGTGACAGCATTTTGGAGATTAGCATCCATGCCAATGGAAACATTTTCTCCATATATCTTTTTCACATAGTTACTCCCCAGTGTGTGGGAAATTTATAATTTATCAAATGAAAAATTTGCAAGAAATCCTTCTCACATTGACTGCATGCCTGTGTTTTCTCCCTTTTGTGCATGATTGCCTTATGTGATGGAATTTTTTGTGCCCTGAATGCTTTGATCCATTGTTGGAATGCAAATGGTTACTTCCCTGTGTGAATTCTTTCATGTCATTATAATCACTGGTGGTGAAACATTTGCTGCATTGCTTACTTGCGGACAGATTCTCCCCCTTCTGGGTTCTTTCATGTGTTTGTCAGCGGCTGAGTGAACTGAATGCTTTCCCAAATTGCTTAACTCCACAGTGTTTCTTCCCATTGTGAATTCTTGGATGTATTTGCAAGCTATGGTTTTGGCTGGTAGGTTTCCTTACATACATAAGGTTTTTCCCTGTGTGGGATCTTCTATGACTAGAAAATAGGGATTATCAGCAGATCCTTTGTAATATTTCTTACATAAAGTTTCTCCCTCATGTGAATAATTTTATGGAAAAGGTTACAACATTGACTAAACAATTTTCCAGTTTGTTCTCCTACATAGGGTTTCTCTGCATTGTGAGTTCTATCATATGTTTTATAACATGATTGGGTATTGAACATTTTTCCACATTTCTGGCATAGATAAGGTTTCTCCTTAATTTAAGTTAATTCTTGTTTCTGACAGTGACTGTCTCTGTTTTTGGTTTTGTGATGATATATCTTCTCATAAACATGGCTACATAGATACATGCCAAGAATACAAGCACACTTCTGCACGTGTATGTGGAGATCTTTCTCAGTAAAGTGATATAGGAGTTACAGAATCTGGTGGGAAAAATGGTCATGTGATAAGTGTGTGTCAACCATCAAGACAAAACATTGGTGGATTAGAAAATGGGAAGAGAGGTTCAACATACTTAAATTTTTAAAAAAGAAATAATTTTTAATTAAGACTACAGACCAAGAGATCAGATATTTATGTTTGGTTTGTATTATTTTTGTTGGTCTCCTCTGTATGAAAAATCTTGAGAGTATTTTACAAATAGTCACTTACATATCTATGATTTCACTTAACTGTGATTATTTTCACAAGTTTGACAGCAACCATGAATACTGAATTCTTTTCCATACTGCTTGCATAGGCTTAAGACACAATATGACATCACTCAGGTTAGCATCTCTGTCAGCTAAATTTTACCAAATAGTTCTTACATGCAGTTACTCCCCAGTTTGAAGGAAACTTTATGTTTGCAAAATGGAAACACTGCAGCATATCTTTTCCTACATTCATAGGGTTTCTTCCTTGTGTGCATTATTCATCTATTAGATGGCATTTTTGTGCTCTAAATGCTATCCACCATTGTTCAAAGTCATAGAATGATTATACAGAGGGAGATCTTTCATGTACTGACAATCTCTCTGTTTGTGGAACGTTTTTCTACATTCCTTACATTCATAGTTCATTTTTCTAGTGTGGGATCTTTTATGTTTATAAAGTGAGAACTTCTCAAGAAATCAATTTACTCATTTCTCATATACATAGGGTTTTTCTACAGAGTGAATTCTTTTATATACACAAAAGCTACTACTCTACCTGAAAGACATCCCAAATTGCTTACATAGAAAACAGGGTTTATTTTAAGCATTTCTGCATACTGAATGCCTTGTCACATTGTTTGTATCCATAGAGGTTCTCCCCAGTGTGAATTCTTTCATGTGCTTTACAACCAGAGTTTTTACTAAATGCTTTCCCACATTTGTTGCATAAATATGGTTTCTCCCCAGTGCAAGTTCTATCATGTTTTTTACAACATGAGGCTCTCATGAATGCATTCCCACATTTGTTGCATACATAGGGTTTCTCCCCAGTGTGAGTTCTACCATGTCTTTTATAATCTGAGGCTCTCATGAATGCTTTCTCACATTTGTTGCATACATAGTGTTTCTCCCCAGTATGAATACTTTTAGGTCTTTGACAGCTACTGCATGTACTGAATGCTTTTCCACATTGCTTGCATTGATATGGTTCCTTTCCAGTGTGAAGTTTTTTATGTTTTTTAAAGGACTTACTGTGAGATAATGCTTTTGCACATTTCTCAGTTATATTGTGTTTCTCTTCACCATATTTTCTAACATCTTTTTCAATATGGTTTAAAGAAGCAGAAATATTCCCACAGCTTTTTTGTACATATGAATTCCCTGAACTGTGAGCTCTTTCATGGATTTGAACACTCTTAGGTATTGTGTAGGCTTTCTCAATTTTCTTATCTACAAGATATTTCTGCCCAAGGTAAGTTTGTTCACTAAGATCAGAGCTGTCCTCCCCACACTGCACATATTGACAGTGTGTTTCTCCAGTCTTCCTTGTTTCATGCATCTGAAAGGAATGGAAATCTCTGCAGGTCTCTATGTCTTCTTTACATTTGTATTGCTCTTCCTCACTTCTCAAATAATTGTCTTCATCATATCTGTAAAAAATACAAAGAAAGTTATTAATCACAATGGAAAGGGCTCCATATTAACAGTTGAGATTTATGATGAAATACTTGTTTTGATTTCTGCTAAGTAATACTGTTGGTTACCTGACTCAATGCACTGCAGGACATCTTTCAAAGTACTATTCATTCTAAAAAGGATAGTTTTCGTTCAGCAATTTTAAATTGGTATATGATTCTAAAACATAATATTGTTTTAGGAGATTGGTACAAATTACTATCAAATATGGATCTTTTTTTAGCTTTTCTGGTATTTATTTTCCCTCTTGTCTATTTAGCCTTGGCATCTTTCTCATCTACAGAAAGTAAAGGCTTCTGGTCTTGTACTGTGTCTCTTTAATTTTACTCCTCAAATATGATTTTAATTTCCCATTTAAGAGAAAACCTGTGATAGTTCCATTTCTGTGTGTGATTTATTTCACTTAAGGTCCAATCCCTTTTGTTTTTTTGGAAATGACATCATGGATCCTTGTATAGCACAATTTTTTTCAGTGTAGAGTGTTAAACACAGGTATTAGACTGAATTACATTTGCTGATCTATTATTTGTTTTTTTGAGAAAGATTTTTATTTTCCTTGAACTTACCCAAGATGAACTTCAAGTTGTCATCCTGCTAATTCAGCATTCCAGAATGCTAGGCTTGCAAGAATGCACCTCCATGCTGTTGACCCCACATTTGCTTTACCCAGGCATCTAGTGATGGGCATTTGGGATTTTCCCAGAACTTAGATACTGTGAGTTGATTCTTTTATTAGAGAATGTGAATGCCATTTCATATGCTACATTGAACAACACACTGTGTGCATCACTAACATTTGATGATTTTAATGTATTTGACAATATACTGAGAGAATCATTGCACATAATGACACCCTATAAAGCACACAACAGTCAAGAGGGAAAGGCAGGTGGATCACTCTGACTTTCAGGCCTGGATGGGCTACAAAGCAAATTCAAAGTCAACCTGAGCTACAGTGAAAAATAATGGTTCAAAAGTTAAAAAAAAGTGTATGCCAATGGATGTACACATGGAGCAATATGAAACATTATTATTTTTATTTTCAGACCTCTGAATATTGATTACCATATTTGTATGTTATGTATCCATCAATAATGTATGAGGAATTTTAAACATGAACAGCTCAAAATTCTCTAAGATATTTTCTAATTACTTATTAATAATATTTTCAAATTACTTATAATAAAAGAAGCATTTATTTGCATTTTGAATATTGATTCTATGTGATAAAATTTTTAGATCATGCAAGCCTCAGTATTTGCATATATACATGCAAGGATATTTGAATATGTTTCTATCAAATTCACAATTAGCTCATTTCCTACATATCAGAGCACAGTATTTAAATTTACTCTACTAGATTTCCATGATGATATTGAAGGCAATTTTTAAACTAACACATTATGTAGTGTTATTTACATAGTTATTTACATAGTTACATTGTATCAGCAATACCTGTGATTCTTGCAGTCAAATACTTTTCTATGTGTTTCTAGATAAAGCAAAATAAAATAAGTGCATGTCTTGATATTTTTCTGAGTGCAAATAAAATGTAACATGTTAGCGTTTCTTCAGGTTCTTTTGTTGTAATATTTATTCTCACACAGTGACACTTAAGAAATGTTCCCTTTTTCTTATATGTGTGAATCACCTTAGATTTCTTGAGAAATTGTGTCCTCTTCTGTAACTTGTTGAGTATGACATATTCTTCCTGTATTACAGGCATAGAAACAAAAAATTCACTGTTACATTACATTAAAACGTCACTGGTTCCTGTTATACTCATGGTAAATTACAATCAGGCCTGAGATATATAAGCAAATGTTATAATTGTCAATTTTTATACTATATCACTGAGCAATAATTAATGCTGCTAGTATAAATAAATAAAACTTATCATCCTTACTTGTCACAGTAATATTCATGTATGTTTCCCACATCACATCTCTGTAGAGCTTCTTTTGGAATGGAGTCATCAAATCCCACTCTGCTGGAGTGAACTTCACACCTACATCATCAAAAGTCACAGTCTCCTAAATAATGACAAGCATCCTGAATTTGAGACACACATAACCTGATATGTCTCAGCTCTGGTCATAAATAGTCTAACTGATGATCATTCTTTCAATTACTAACTGCATGTCATGGTCAACAAAACTTAAGTACACTCAAATATTATATAGTCACTCAGTGACCCTCATGATAGACTATAACACACTGCCAAAATAATCCCAGAACTGTAGCATGGCTTGTCCTTCAGGGCCACCTATACTGTAGTTTTTCACTGACTTTAAAACAGAGTTTAGAGATTGCAAGATGGCTGACTGAGTGGTGGCATGATAAAAGAGCCTCTCTGAGGAAAAAAAAAAAAAACAACTCAGATGCTGGATTCTGGCAACATGGAGAAAGCCAGACAAAAGGAGAGGAATTCTCACAACCCAGGAAGAAACTGAGGAAAAAGTAAAAGAAAAAAGAAAGAAGAAAAAGAAGCATGGACAGAGGGCTGGAGCTGGGCAAGCCCCAATTGCTGTACCGGCTCATCTTAAAGTCAGTTGACTCATGATCAAGCTGAGATTGCTGCCCTGCTGAGAGCAGGGGTTGGTGAGCTCCAGACCCTCGGCTGGAGGAGGCACTGAGACAGGGAGAGGAAATAGCCAGTAGAGCTACACCAACTTTGGTCAGTGATGATAACAATTTTCTCCAAACCAGGAGGACTGGCTGGGTGACATTTTGGTGTTGGGCAAGGCTGGCTTGAATCAAAACCTGAGGCAGCATCAGCTGATGACTCCTAGTCCAAAGCAGATTGGTGGGATCTGCTCGGGAAGGGCCATGTCCCTGGTTGAAAACCAATAGCCAGGGATGAGGCTTTTCTTGGCCAGTGGCATCCCCAGGGAACACACAAACATGTTGAAGCATAAACTGGTTGACTGGCATAGGGGAAGAGACAGCTTTCAGTGTGCAACTCAGAGATCCCACAGCAGACTGGGGGGAAGTATTTCCCTAGCAATTGTGCTGCAGAAAAACTGTAAGCAATATGAAAGGTCCAGAGACCTCCACCACCCACCTGTCTGAAGAGGGCTGAAAACATGACAAGACAGAAAAAGAGCATAAGGTCCCCAACTGCAGAACCAGGGAAAGTGAGTCCAACAGTGGTAAATACAGAGGAGTTTGAGAGCAGCAAACCTGTAATGTCAGAGACAGCCTCATTGGAAATAAAGAAATATATCTGTGACCTCTTCATCGAATTTAAATCTGAAATTCTAGCTCAGGTGAAGCAAGATATAAGAAGACTAATAAAAGAAGTCCTGGGTAATCCTCAAGTAGACACAAATGAAAGAATAGAGGAACCCAGATAAAGGAGAGCAGCCTTTGATGAAGAATATAAACAAAATCTAGATTATATGAAACAGATCCAAAGAGAATATGAGGAAATTAAAAACTCCATTGAAACCTGGCAAAACCTTTTAACCAAAACTTAAGACAAACTTTCAAAACATGAAGATAAATTTGCAAAGTATGATCATGAAAGGAAGTATCTCTTAAAAATAACAAGGAACCAGGAAGCAACAATACAAAGGTTAGAAGATTACAAGAGGATTTATAACCTAAGAATAAAATATATGAATGAAGATGCAGCAACAAATTGAAATAAATAAAAAGTTTCTTCACTGAAATAATTGAGGAAAACTTCCCAAACATAGGTAATGGAAGTGAAGTTCAGATAAATGAGGCATATAGAACTCCAGCCAGCTACAACCCAAACAGTTATACACCCAGACATATAATAATGAGGAACCCAGAAATCCATCAGAAGAACAGAATATTAAAAGCAGTCAGAGAAAAGAAACAGATTACCTATAAAGGAAAACTCATCAAAATCACAGCAGACTTGTCAATGCAAACCATCAAATGAAGAAGAGCTTGGAGTGAAATATTCCAAGCCCTGAAAGAAAATAACCTCCAACCTACAATATGTATCCTGCAAAACTGTCTCTCAAAATTAGTGGAGAGACAAGATATTCCCATGACAAAGAGGAACTGGGGAGTTTGTGACCACCAATCCAACACTGCAAAGAATACTGAAGGACTTTGTAGAGAGAGAGAAGAAAATCACCAGTTTTCCAGGAATAATGTCAGAAAGGCCTCAAAGAAAGGTGCCAACAGTGGAATGAAGGAGAAAAGTAAGCAAATAACAACAGAAAAATAGCATAGCAGAGATAAGACAAAGAAGATTGGTTATGGTTATATCACTGTTTTATCTTGACTGATTTTATTTGAATCTGGTATGCTTGAGATTGTCGAGTCTGAGAGCAGGGGCAACTACTCTGAAGATGACAGGATTCAATAGGATACCCATTTTGGTTTGATTATTCACTGCCTTTGAAGTCCTATAATGATTCCAATGTTTAGATTTTATTAATAGTGTAAAGCAAAGCTAAGTTTATATTATATTTGACAATATAGATAATTTTATTGAAAATAAAAAGAGACATCATAGTGACTACCATAGATCACCTAGTGCTGTGTTTTTGTATGTTCTTTTCATTTTGTGTTTCTCTAGGAATTTGTATTGCTGACTTGTTTTGATTTGTTTCTCCCTCATACAGAAAGGTTAGGTGTATGTATAGAGACTTATACATGTGTAGAACGTCTAAGTAGTTTACGAGAATGGATTATAGTTATTGTAAAGAAAAAAAGGAAAAGAGAGTATTCTAAAGCATATAACTGCATGTATGTTTGAGTGTCTGGAATTAATAACCATGTTGCTAAAATTTTAGTTGGATGGATGAGCAAAACTGACTGCAGTCTCACTGTTTAGATGTCCACTTTGTGGACTTTACTTTTGTAACTTGAACAACTGCATCTAAGAGGAAAGTATGTATTTATCAACTAGTGATTTTTTACTGGTTACTAGTTTTGTTTTGTATTATTTTTGAGATTTTGTATTTTTTATACCCTCTTTCTGTTTCAATTTTTTTTATTTAAATAAAATATTTTTAAAAAGCAAGAGGAGGAAAATAAAGTGCTCTAAAAGAGATAACTGGATGCATACTTCAGAGTGTAGAATTAACAACCATGTTAATAAGTTTTTGTTGGATCAGTGAACAGAACTGTTTACAGGCTCACTGTTTGAATGTCCACTTTTATGCTTTAATTTTGTAACTTGAACAATTATATCCAAGAAGACAATATATAATGTATCAAATAGTGATTTCTTACTGTATATATTTTTTGAAATTCTGTATTGTTTCTACCTTTTTTTCTGTTTTGCTCCGCCCTCTTCAAATAAAATTTAAAAAAACCCCATAGTTTAAAGAGGAAGCCTGCAAACCACTATTCACAAAACACCTGGTTATTCATAACTTTGAGATCATCTTTCTTTCTAGACAGCATTAATAGTTTTGAAACTTGTTTATTGGATAAATATACAGTTCAATAAGAAAGGAGATTTAAGAATTACTAAAATTTAATGAAAATAAGTGTTTATTTGACCATCCCATCTACAAGGAAATTAGGAAAATGGAAGTTATAAACCTATAACTCAGGGATACCAAATTATCTCCTTGTACTTGAATACTAGAAATTCTACTAGGGTGTACAGGAAGATAATGTGGGAAAGAATATATATGAAATGCTTGAAATGCAATGAAAATCAGGTACAGCAATGTACATGGAAACTAAGTACAGAAGGAAATGTTCAGTCCAGTGGGATGGTACATCCCTGTTCTCCCAGCACTTGAAAGGCTGATGTAAGTGGATTACCATGAATTTTAGGATTGCCATGTGTACAGTTTCCAGCCTTAGCTATGTAATAAGGATGGTTCAAACTAAAAAGTGAGGGCATTCATCAAACTCCCTCAACAAACAAAAATGAAATTTACAAATCACACCTTTGCACCAGGGAATGTATCTTGGTGATACAAGCACCTGACTGATAGGTGCAAGAGCCTGAGTTCAATTTCCAATACCAAAAAGAAACAAGCTAAACATACCTTTGACTTATTCAACAATTGTACATGAAGGTTAGAAAAAAAGCCTCCAAATATTTAGAACTCATTAGTATGGAAATATTTTGTGTAATAAACATGAAAAACATTTAAAATTCAACATTCATATCAGTGGACAAATGTATCTCAGGAAAAGAGGACAACCTCCAATGCATCCACATGAAAGTAGAATACTGTTTCATGAGTCAGCTGATATTATGCTTCTTGGGAAAGAAGCACAGTGTGCTTCATTTACATTCAGAGAGAGACAGGTATGTCCTTAGAAATCTGGACTGTACAATCTCCTGACCTATGTGCATTGGTGAACTATTGAAATGGGAAAGGGAAACACAAATGGCTGGGCAATTTATAGTAAAACACACTCAGTTAATTAAACAGTTTCCTCAGAAGAAAATAAAGAAAAGTAAAGAATAAATTAAACAATGAAAAAAATGAAAATCAAGCAACCATGAGAATTAGAAGAAATTGAAATCTATAAAAATGGTAATTAAACAAGAAAACATTGATTTGGAAAACAATGCAAAGATTTTACATATAAAGTTAAGATCAATGAGCACAAACCTAAAAATAAACAAAAACTTACTTGACTCAGAAGACTGAATTGAAAAGAAAATCTAAATCACATTTGTGAAAATCACCAAACAATATTGTACTGTGGAAGGACAAAATAATAAGATTTATTCAATCAACACTCAGCTCCTAAATTCCACAAACTCCTTTACTATGGAGTTTATGAAAATCCACAGACAAGATATTACTTTCTGATGTCTAGAAAAAACTTTGTGCTATGATACCTGGGAATACATGAGATTCTTTTCAAGTGAAATTCAACAGTTCAAAACCGACTAAGAGACTAAATGAGAAAGTACTTTGACCTTGATTCACATATCAGCCTTTGTGAACAACATTGAGAAATGACTACATTGAGAAAAACCACAAAAGCTCACAAAATATTTCTCTGTGAAATTGCAACTGCAGTACCTGAAAACTTAAAGGGTAGAAGCTAAAAGAACAGTCTCTCTAAAAAAGCACACATTGAAAACTTTGTAAAATTTCCAACAGTGTGTTGTCATCAATCATGCAATAATCCCTTCTTACCTGAGGGATTTTATCATCTGGTTACTTTAAGTTCATTCCAAAGACCCAATGGTGAAACTTTATGAACACACCTGAGACACACTGTTTTTATTAAATCTAAAGAAAATTTTTTATATTAAATCTAAAGAAAAAATTGATAATAAAATTTTTGTTTAAATGATTGAAACAATAAATTGCAATATATGTACTTATTTATTTATATCTGTTTATGTACCATCAGACATGAAATGATGAGAGTATCTATATTAGGTAGTGATATGCAAATGTCAGTGTAACAAATCCACAGCTAACAGGCATGAATTGCTAAGTTCACCAAAAGGAGAACAAGTTAGCTTATCATGAGAGCAGGTGATATTATTAGGAGACCAGATCACATTAAAAGGGACTGAGAGAGCAGGTGTCAGAGCTGATTCAAAGCTAGAAACCTAGGTAATGAGCAAATACTTTCACCACCTGGATAGCAGTGGTAATTTGTGCACACTGAGGAGGATAGTTTAAAAGAATGCTATGCAAAAAGACATAGTTGGGTGTCACTAAGTCAACAAAATCTAATGAAAATACATTAGCTTGATTATATACCACATGTACAATCAGCAGTTCTTTGAAAACAAATATCATTCCTTAATTCATATCCCACTACACAGAGCAACCAACTACATAAACAGAAACAGGATTCAAAGAGAAAAACCAGTCAATTACAAGTACATATTTAAGAATTCAAAACAACTCCATCAGTGACTGACAGCTCAGTAAGGCAGAGCAATCTTTAAAGTCACACATAAAATCAACAAGATAACAATTCAAACCAATATACCAGATGGATTCTATCAAATGGTTTATCACAAAAAGAGATAGCACACTGTCTTCACAACAAGCCAAGAAGTATTGACACATGTGGCCCAGATTCAAAGCAGCAATACAGAAGGTAACATTGTCAGTGGAGTGGAAATCATGCAAAGCAGGTTCTTACACAATACTGGAATGAAGTCAGAAATGAAAAGCAGAAACAAATTAAAAATACAGTTAGAATGAGTTATGAAATCACAAATTTTATATATCATATTTCCAAAAAACAGCTTAAATAATTAAGGATTTCACAATCCATGACAATGAATGTACATATTGAATTATTTCAGTTACTCAAAATCGATGCCTCAAAATATATTAAATACAATGAATGTTCAGAGCATTACTGAACACAGGGCAGAGTGAAGCTCATCAGTGTGGCTGTGACCTGAGCTCATTTCCTCACTCTGCACTGCAGTCTTTGGGAAGTTTCAGCCTGGGCTTGCAGTCCCCATTGCAGGCCAATACTTGAGACTCTGGGACCTGAGTTCCCAGAGAGAACTAGAGAAACTCCTGCAATGTATAAATGCTAATCAACCCACAAAAAACAGGATATTTCATTGCTCTATAGTTGTGCAGAATCTAAACAACAATAGAGAAGAGACAAAAATATTAGAGGCATAATTGAGTAATTAATGTAATTAAATACATTAAAATCTAGAGAAAAACATCCTACAATGATGTCAGTGGACACAGAAAACACACAAGAAACAAAATAAAATTATCAGAGAATAAGTTGGAATGCATACAAATGTATTCTCTTTCAAATAACTGTATGTCATGTAAAAATTAAATTTCCAACAAAAATTTAATAGGATTCATAAGATAATGTACCACAGAAAGTCTCTCTGGATTGAAATAGATATATGCCATATATATATGTATCTGAAACAAATCATGTGGATTGCAAATTATGAGCAATATACCACATGCCAATCACTACACATAGTTTTAAAATCATGGAAACTACATGTGAAACATCTAGAAGAAGCACAAAGTGTGTCATTTAGCATGTTCTTTTAAAAAATGTACAGTAAGTATCGATGAATTATAATGATTACATGACCAATCGTGATTCTTTCTCTGTACTCAGTGAAAA
Organism: Hydrochoerus hydrochaeris; assembly: GCA_004027455.1. Lineage (NCBI taxonomy): Eukaryota > Metazoa > Chordata > Mammalia > Rodentia > Hydrochaeridae > Hydrochoerus > Hydrochoerus hydrochaeris. The sequence continues at coordinate 85,454 of PVLA01008268.1, forward strand.
GACTCTTATACAAGGCCTTTGATATAGCTCAGCAGCACAGTGCCTTCCTGGTAATGTGAGATTGTAAGTTTGATACCAGTTTTAAAAAATTGCATATACACACAAATTGCCTACTTCAATGAGATCAGTTTGTGTTTTTAACAGGCAGCCCCTTTACAAGTTGTTCTTTACCACATTATTTCACCATTATTCACCATTATTTAAAATCCTATCATGACATCCAACTTTTAGCACTATAAGATAGAGAAGCTAATGTATTCAACAGTTTATTCATTTATCACATAACTCTAGATATAAGAAAGTAGCTTGAACTTGCCTGGCAGAGGTCTTAACAATTATGTTCATCATAGAATATGTTAAAATGCCTCTCAAAATTTACTTACAATAAGCTTTTAAAAAATTCTTATGAGATTTTTAAACATCCTAAAATGACTGGAAGTCTGAAGGTATGCTCATTAATTTTGGAATTCACTAACATTTCAATGTAGCTCAATGTGAAGGCTACAATTTGTCTATTTGAGAACTCATATTTAAACTGTCATTTAATTTAGCAGGATTAGATGTCTCCAACAATTCCTATGATTTCAATAAACTATCCAACAATATTACCTACTTTAAACTACATCACAAGGGAATCCAGACTTGTGAAAACTAATCTTTCCAGGAGGGGAGAATGAGAGCTGCATGCAGCCCCTGTGTGGAGGCAAGGACTTAGCATGGTAAATTTTCCATAATAGTCCTTTTTTCTCAATGGTTAAAAGTTAATCACTTGTGGCTTAATAATCTTTCCAAAGTAAGGTACTCAACTTGTCACCCCTCATGCTTAGACATCTACTGTCAAATTTTATGGTTGAAGACACCTAGGTTATTAAGCAAGACAAGTCTTCATGTGACTCCCTGTGGTGAGGAAGCATTACCTATGAGATTATACCTGGTGCATGGCTTCGGCCTCTCAGGTTTTGCTGAAGAATCTCCCCTGGAAAGTTGAAGATTTGATTCTGAGAGCATGAGTAAACCTGAGGCCAATATCCTAAGGCAATGGCTAACATCTCTGCTCATGTACAGAAAACTAAGAGACTTGTTTTCCACTTATTATTCCACCTAGGTCATAATGGTTGTTTTCTGGCACATACAAAATGAGTCATTTTCCATGTGCTATAAACCAGGTATCCACAAAGAAGTGTTGGAGATTCATACTCATCATGACACACACCACAAGTAATCACCACAAAACACTCATCTTTATTAGCTAAGAATTCCCTTCACAGATCTTCTACATATGTAGGAATGATTATTTCATTCTTTTAAAACATTGCAGGAGAAAAGTTAAACCTTTTACCAAAAAGACCTATGGCAAACAGAAACACTTCCTCAGAAAGAAAAGATTCACAAAATTACCTGTACTTGTGACAATCTTTCCAATGTTCTGCAGCTTGTCATATTCAAGAGCACTGCATCATCTTCATGGATTTAAAGCAATAATTGATATCATGAAAAAATCAAATATGCCCAAATCTTATGTTTAAATAGAAAAATTAATCACAAAATATCCCATGTGAGTTGTTCATTTTTTTCTGCATTGTTTCCTTCCCCATTCTACTTGAGTGTGCCCCAGGTGCTCTATTTAATGATTTTCATGCTCTATTAAAATTTGTGAAGTCTTTCTGTATGCTCAAACACATATTCTGGTAGTCAGCACTCTAATAAGTCCTAGGTACCTTAGAAGCTCCTCAGTTAAAAAGCTGAAACTTCCAATAGTTTGAAGCCTTCTGAGGGTGAATCACATCACTCAATTGAAAAGATAAACCTGAAGCTTTTTTACAGAGATGACGTTAAAGCATATATTACAGAAATACTTGTTATGTCTAATCCAAACCCTAATGTCTAGCCACTCAAGTCAGCTTCTGCAAATTTAAAAATTCCATTTTATCCTCTTGTCTGGAGGATACATGTAAGGCTGTATGATCAGATTGCACTACATCAGTACATTAATGATAGAAAAATCCAGGGAAAAAAAGACACAAAATACCCACAGTAGTGTTGACATTTCTAAACAGGATTGCACTGCTCTCCTGATAGAGCTGCTCAGGAGAAACAGGTGAATACAGCTCTGCAATCTGGAAACAACTGGGCAAGGCTCATGTTCTGCAAAGGACAATGTGATGATGGGAAGGAATGACACAAAGGTGGCATTTGAGTTTCAAAAGGAAAATGACTTGATTAACATAAAAATAACTGAAAACAACATGCATTGAATATGCACAAAAACAAATCTGATGTTGCAAACACCATCGCTACGCTTTAGATTTTTTTCAACCTGCTTAATACCAAATGCTTTGATCTGTATTTCAGATATAACAAAAAGACAAATTTATAATACAACACTAATCATCACATGTACATTACTGAATGCAGGACTCTGTGGTTCACTGATTCTTCACCCATGGTGTCCTTTTTCTGAGACTAGAGATTCATTTCTGTATCGCCTAACATGAGCATATAAAATTTGCATTGTGCCATGTATCACTATTAGAAACTATGTGTCAACTTAAAAGTTCAATATAAGTTTAAAATGCAAAAATTTTTATTCATTATCCAAGGGCCCCATGGACTGAATCAGCTATTGCTGATTTAATATAATCTGGTTTTCAAGTCTTAACATGTTTTTGTTCTTCTATTACCATTGGTTCTATCATGTGTCTTATTGGATTTTAATATGTATGATAGTATAGCTATTTTATATGGAAAATGAGATATTATAGTAGCCATTTTTCATCCTCTGTCATTTGGGTCAGAATGCCTTGTAATAGTTTCATTCTCTTGAATGCTTTTACTCTATTTTGTTATGTTTGATATTATGGTGTGTGAAGCAATGCTCAACTATTTCAAAGAAAGAGATATTTTGGTAGCTACTGTTGATATCCAATTGTCTGGTTGTGAAGGGATGTGTTGCTTTTATTAGTCTGTTCTGATCTGTGTTGTTCTGTCCTCTTTTGTTTTATTCTCTATAAAATAAAATTCATTTAAAAATCTAAGATAATAAACTTAAAAAGAGAAAAGGTTTATCTTGGCTCACAATTTTGCAGGTTTCTGTCCAGGATCCAATGGCCTTGTTGCTTCATTTTTGTGGTGAAACAAAGCCTCAGAGCTGGAGTACCTGTCAGAGAAAGTGGCTTACCTCATAACCAGCTGGAAATGAAGGAGAATAAGGTACCATAATTACTGATCTGCATAAGGATCAGCATGAGTAGTAAAGAATAAGGTCACAAGTTCTTTTTGAATAAGAAGCACCAAGGTGATTGAAAGGAATTGGGAGAGCAGAGCATGTAGAGGGAGGCCCAGTTAGCAACCAGAACAGTAAACAACTTCTCAGGTGAGCTTGACCCAGTGTGACAGCACTGAAGGATTGTCTGCCTGCTAGGTATGAAAGTAGCAAAAGGCTCACATACCTATAAAATCAGGGAAACAGTCATGATAAATACTTCTTCTCTGTCTAATGATCAGCTCTCCTAATCATCTCTGATGTAAGATGGTAAATTAGAACATGAGTATTGGATGTTTGAAAATACATTGGACATCACAACTCAGAGTAGCATGGGAAGGAGTTTCTGCTGGACACCAAAGATTTCAAGGCACATATGATGTTTCTTATTTTCCAGTGACTGATCTCAGAAATATGACCCTTACCTACATCCTCCAAAACTTGAGAAATTAAAAAAAATAATTTTAAAATAAAAATTTAAGAATAAAAAATAAAAAAATTATTGCATTTTAAAATGAGGTCTTACCTCTTTGTTAAAGGTGTCAAGAAGCATTGAGACTTTGCCAGCACATTGACTGTTGAGTTTGATATAGGGGAAGGAAACTCTCAGCCTCTTATTTGTCCAATACAACCTAATGTTCTGATAAGTTTAACAATGAATTTCAGGGTCAACACAGGTTAAGAGCAGATGTATTTACTGAGAGAAAGAAGGCCTCTGTCAGAGAGAGAGAAGGGGTCCCCAGAAGATTGCTAATGACTCTGTATTTTCTAGCAATTTTTATAGAATAAAAGCATGACTTGAGGCAAGAGTAAAGAGGGAAAAAGTATAAAGAGGGTATCATGCATCATCCATTGTAGTGCTAGGGTTTCAGGACTGCACTACCATGCCTGGATCAATGTTTTCATTTTTATGTCATGAAATTTCACCTAGGTTTCTATGTTGGGGTAAAGTAAACAACACTGAGTCATGGTCATGCACAAATTTAATGTCAGTACATTAGAAGAGTTAGTAATGTTTAAACACCAAGGCCCCCCTGGATAACTGAACAAGAGCTTTTTAAACATGAGATGCACATTGAGGGTTTATTTCTATCCTAAAATATCTTTGCTAAAGTCCATGGGGCCCTTGGATAATGAATAATTTCCTATCTTACCTCAGAGATGATTACATGAGCTGATCAGAAGACACAGAATTATTTATTCATGACAATGTCTCTCTCCTTTCTATACTCCTGTGACCCTTTTCCTACTCTCAGATCTAGCAAGCAGAAAGTCTTTCAATGCTGTCACAGTAGCTGAAGCTTGCCTCAGAAATCCTTTACTGTTCTGGCTGCTGATTGGGCCTCCTTCCACATGCCAGTGGTCTCCCATTTCCTTTTAACCACCTTGCCTCTTATCATTCAAAAAGACCTTTTGTTCTTATTCTTTACTACTCAGGCCCATCTTGGCTATGCCTATTTACCCCTCTATCAGTAAAAAGTCCATCACAGCATTGCAAATTTTTTCTGTCTTTTTGAGACAGGGTCTCACAATGCAGTTCACCATGCACTTGAGCTCACTTCACAGCCTAGGTTGTCTTATACTTGCAAAATTCCTCTTGTTTTAGCCTTTGGAGTGTTGGAATTAAGGGCATGTGCCACCAGGCCCCACTCAGTGTTTCAAATTTCAAGTCAAATTGTAACCACAGCCCAAAGGCTACAGCCATTGTTTCAGGGGTGACATATTTGTTTTCAATTCTTATATTTACCACATCTATATACCTGTGCAGACACCAATTTTCCATCAGCATGAAGTGACAATCCAACAGCTTAAAAATGATGCCAAGAGAAAAAATATAATATTAATATGAATCAGTGAAGGGGCAGGTGCCAATAAAAAATGACATAGCCGAAATTTTCACAGAAGTAATAGAAGAAAATTATTGCAAACATGGAGAAAAAAGCTGATATGCAGATAAGTGTTGTATATAGAACACCAAACATTCACAATGATCACAAATCCACAGCCAGACACATAATAAGATCACAAACATACAGCATAAAAACAGAATACTAAAAGATGTTAGGGAAAAGACACAACTCATGTATCAAGGAAAGCCCAATTGAATCACAGCAGACTTTTCAGCACAAACCCTCAAGTCAAGAAGAGCTTCAAGTGAGCTATTTCAAACCCTGGAAGAAAACAAATTTCAACCCAGACTGATGTACCTAGAAAAAGTTTCATTCAAATGTAATAGAGAATCAAGATACTTCCATGACAAAGGACACTTGAAGAAATTCACATCCAGTAAACCAAACCTATAAAGAATATTGAAAGACATACTAGGTAG